>AWWV01007811.1:0-76776 GCA_001974805.1 Corchorus capsularis
GCCGCCCCAGTGGGGGAGGCTCCGCCGTGGCTGAGCCGTCCTAGTGGGGAGGCTCAGTGTAAAGTGTAAAAAGTGCAAAGGGTAAAGGGTAAAAGTGTAAAAAGTGGGACGGTATTTAGCAAAACTAGGACGGTATTTAACAATCCCCTTTTCTATTGGGGGTTACATGCTAGCTTTTGTCTTAGGAGGTTATATATAATAAGTAACAAAATTAGTATATAATCTTGTAAATGAAGAAAATTTTTATTGGGAGTCCAATCCAATTCCAATAAGATTAGTCGAAGGCTGTTAAAACTTAAACGGATATGAAAGTTTATGATTTATTTCAAAGAAAATTGGCTAAATTGTACCTCGGGTAATTAGAAATATAAGTAGAAGTAATAAATAAATGGTAACTAAAACTTAATTTTTTTTAGATAAGAACTAAAACTTAATTTTAACTGGTTTAACACTTGTTTCTTTTAAGCAAGATCTCAAGTTTGAGTTTTATATAAATGGAGAAAATCATGATTATGAGAGTTTTACCCATAGTGGATTGATCAGATTAAAAGAAGATTAACCTGTAATTTTTATTAATTAAAAAAACTTAAGCTTATATTAAAATTAAGTTTTATGTTGAATAAATTGTTCTAGCTAGTATATTTATTAAGGGATTTTCTTAGCTAGTAGTACTATATAAAAGCTTTTGAGCTCCAATAAAATGCATTGAAATCTATATAAATGCAAATATGTATTTGTCTTGTGAAGGGAACATTAGGAGACTAGCTAATTTAATTTTTAAGTAAAGGCAATTTGCCTCATTGGCCATTGCGTAGGATATGATCTCTTTGATTTCTAAATATTCCTTACAAATGCCAAATGGTTCACTATATCAATCAACCTACAAAATGCATGCCTACCAGACTAAGCCTTAGTTTTGTATTAAGGTTGCAGTTTAGAAAATTTTGATTTGGAAAAATTGCTTTTGAGAAGTACTGCCTTTTTAAATTACGGTAGAAAAATGTAAATAATGTTTGATATTGCTATGA
The DNA here is from genome assembly GCA_001974805.1 of Corchorus capsularis. NCBI lineage: Eukaryota > Viridiplantae > Streptophyta > Magnoliopsida > Malvales > Malvaceae > Corchorus > Corchorus capsularis. The sequence continues at coordinate 1,029 of AWWV01007811.1, forward strand.
AAAAATGGGGTTTAAGGATAAAATGTCCAAAAAGGATATGCTAGTTAAAAAGGAAAGAGAAAAATAATTAGGATATTTTAGTTATTTAATATCCAAAAGCACATAAGGATTAGCTTCTCGTGTTGGCTTGGCTTTTGCGTTCAAAATCAGCTTTTGACACAAATTAGGATTTATTTGGTATTGCGTTTGGATTTAAAAGCAGTTTTTTTTTTATCTCCAAACACAATATCAAACCAGACCTAACAATACATTGCAATTCAATGTTTATTCTAACTTGTAAAGGAAAACTATACTAATAATAAAATCAATATATTAATTTCAAACGATGTGTTAATGGTAGATATATATTTTTTTGGTTACATATATTAACGCTAGATATAGTAAGTGTTAAGTAGGTGTTGATTTCTAACTTGTTTTAGTTCTTCCTCGTTGATCTACTTTGTACTAGTAGTGAAGATCAATATAGTATAACAAACCAAGCCAAGGCCAGCGGAAGATTTAGCCTGAGAATCGGGCATGGATCCTACCTATACCCAACCATCTCTACGTTAAACGTGAAGGACTCTGTCTCATCTGCCGACAAAATGGAGGCCACAGCGGCAACGCCACTTCTAAACAGCGCAGCGCCGCCTGTCACGACGTCACCAACAACATTGTTGGACGATAATGGAGACTATGCGCCACCGAGGAGCTTCAGGGACGTGAAGTCGATGTTTTGGATAGAGACGGTGAAGACGTGGAAGATTGCAGGTCCTATTGGTTTCCAATTGATTTGTCAATACGGAGTTAACTCCGTTACTAATATATTCGTTGGCCACATCGGTAATGTTGAACTCTCCGCCGTCACCATTGCTCTCAATGTCTTCGGAACCTTCTCTTTCGGCTTCCTGGTTTGCTCCTAATTCCCTTCCCCTTCTCTGTCTCTATAATGATTTTAATTTGATATTGGAAAAACTTGCTTTCTTACATTTTTTTTTTAATTCAATCAAACCATAGAAAATCTTTACATTCTATTACTTTCCATGGAAAATAATAAAAAATGGGGTAAACAAAACGCCCTCTATAGTGAAATGAAATAATTTAATAATTTGGAACCTAAAATCATTTTTTGGTAAAGCTTGGCATGGGGAGTGCATTGGAGACACTATGTGGCCAAGCATTTGGAGCTGGACAAATACACTTGCTAGGCGTTTATATGCAAAGATCCTGCATTATCTTGTTCGTTACTTGTTTCCTAATCTTGCCATTTTACATATTCGCGACCCCAATCCTTAAATTCCTTGGCCAAGAAGATGGGATTGCTGATTTGGCTGGCAAGTTCGCCATACTTACAATCCCTCAATTGTTTTCACTTGCCATCACTTTTCCTACTCAAAAGTTCCTTCAGGCTCAAAGCAAGGTCAATGTGCTTGCTTGCATTGGCTTTGGGGCTCTGCTTCTTCAAGCCGTGACTCTCTGGCTCTTCATTTATGTGTTCGATTGGGGTACTACCGGTGCAGCCATAGCCTATGACATAACTAGCTGGGAGACTGCTATAGGTCAAGTTGTTTATGTTATGTTTTGGTGCAACGATGGGTGGCATGGCTTTTCATGGTTGGCATTCAAGGAGATATGGGCATTTGTTAGACTCTCCATTGCCTCGGCTGTGATGCTTTGCCTTGAGCTTTGGTACATGATGGCCATAATTCTTCTCGTTGGTCACCTTAACAACGCGGTGATTCAAGTCGGTGCCCTTGCTATATGGTGAGTTCTATATGTATATGAATGAATGGAAGTCAATTATGTAACATTGAAAGAGCCAACCATTTAATTTTGCAATTTACAACTTTTACTTAGCTTGATGCATTCTTCTGTTTATCATAATCCAAGCTCCTTACTTGTTTTTTTTTTTGAATTTGACAGTATGAATTTTAATGGGTGGGAAGGTATATTGTTCATCGGAGTAAACGCGGCAGTGGGGTAAATCTCTTTTGTTCATTCTTCATTTTTAGATGCTTTTCCTCAACAATTTGTTTCTTCTATTGACTAACTGAATGGAAAAATTTAGTAGTAAAATTTTCCCTATGCCATTGCTGAATCAAACGGGTTTACTACTAATTCATTTCTTGTTGGATTGTGAACCATCTTTTGCAATTGAATTTTCTCAGCGTTCGGGTTTCCAATGAGCTTGGATTGAAACATCCAAGAGCTGCCAAGTACTCTGTATACGTTACAGTGCTTCAATGTCTCCTCATAGGCCTCCTATGCATGGTTGCTGTTATTATAGCCAGGGATCACTTCGCCATTATTTTCACTAGCAGCGAAGAAATGCAGCGAGCTGTTGCTGATTTGGCATATCTTCTAGGTGTGACCATGGTTCTTAACAGTGTCCAGCCTGTTATATCAGGTATCAATAATCTTGATTCTCAATAGTCAATTCATTTCATTTTGGCTATGAAATGGAAATCATTGGTTATTATGAATACTATGTTGATTCTTTGTAGGGGTTGCTATTGGTGGTGGATGGCAGTCATTGGTTGCTTATATTAACTTAGGTTGTTATTACCTTTTCGGTCTTCCGCTTGGTTTCGTACTTGGTTATATTGCAGATTTAGGAGTCATGGTATGTTCTTTCTGTTCCACTTCCTTACCTGTCTCTCAATCTCTGCATTAATTTCCATCTAATTCTGATACTCTTAATATTAATCTTAAAAGGAGGCTCAGTTTTTTCTAATTGGGGCATGGTTCCCTTCTCAACCTAAACTAGTCTTCAATTTTCTTCATTTCTGCTAGTTACTTAACAAAGTCAAGAACCCTAACTTTTCTTGTCTTTAATGCAGGGACTTTGGGCAGGCATGATAGCAGGAATAGCTTTGCAAACCTTGTTGCTCTTGCTTGTTCTCTACAGAACCAATTGGAACAAGGAGGTTAGTAAGAATTGCTGTTTTTTTTGGTTGTGCTGCCAAATTTGTTCTGTTTTTTACTTGCTTATAGGCAAATTTAGTGTCAATTGTCAAAGTAAAGTAAACGTGTGATTCATTTGCAGGTGGCAGAAATATCGGAACGTATGAAGAAATGGGGTGGACAAGACATGAGCACTGACAGGATAAATAATAGCATATGATATGAGATCAGCTGTTATAAAACAACAGTAGAGAGTTCATTAGTGTTTTTAATTAGAATCTGTTGTGATTCTGTTGGGACAAAGTTGGTTGGTGCTCGACAATGTTTGCAAGCTTTACTTGAATGAATCCCATTACTTGTCGTTCTTTAGTTCTATAATAATAATGGAGGCAATTCCAGTTAGATAGAAAAAATAAATACCTTTGAATTGCTTTTCTGCACCTGCATGTAGATGAGATGACAAGACTTATCTAGATAGAATTTGCCATGTTCTTTTTCCATCTACAATCATTCAAAAAACCAACAGAAAGAAGGTAGAGGAAAATGGCACAAACCCGAATAGTACAAATTAGCTGTCTATTTAAGATATAATAAAACCATGCAAAATGAACAGCCTGCACCATACTTTCTCCATAAGTTGGTTGGTTCTATATATTCAAACGTGGAAGACATCATATCACCGTTCAATCAATTCGTTTCCAAAGTCCCAATCGGATTCGAATCCCATGTGTTATTCGGTTCTTAATATTAACATCAGGAAGAAGGTAGAGAGGAATAGACCTGAGAGAGAGAGAGTAGTTTGTCTCCTTCAGTTTGTTCCCCTGCATGTTTGAAAGTGGTTTACTCAGTCACTCTCTGTTCAGAAGTTGATCTCAATTTTTCTTCATGTTCTTTTCTGAGCATTGGCCTATCATCAATCAAGTTTCTGACTAATTATCTTTGCAGAATATGCTGGAGTAATCATGAGTAGTGTCTGCTTGTTTTGGTTGCTGAATTACTTTAATTTTTACTTTATTGGGTATATATTCATTAATGGTTTTGTTTTGATATGTCAATATATAGTTTCTCCTGAATTCGATTCAGTAGGTAATAAGAATAGGTGGAAGTCCTTGCAGCAGCAAGATGTCTCAAATGACAGTGGGATTACCGACGACATTCAAGTGTTGCAAGTTGTTCTTCAGATGGAGGAAACATGCCCCCATTTTTCATGCTGATGTTAGGAGGCTGTTGAGATATTTGGAGAGATTTTCTCCATAATATATGGGATTGTATAGCTGTAGACTCTTAATTTCTAGCTTCTAGATTATATCTAAGTAATTCTCTAATTGTAAATATATATTTGTATCGTTTTTGTAGAAAGCAATAAAATACAGAAGAATTTCTTCTCCACATCTTTTAACCTGGTATCAAGAGCTAGGTTTTGCCTAGGAACTTTTTTTTCTACTCTCTCTTAAACAAGATGATTGAAAAAAAGAGTGAGTCATCTGGATCGAAAGCTATTCCTATTGTGTTTCAATCTGAAGGTGTTTTTAATATTGGAATCCTTCTTTCTGAATTCAATTATGATGTTTGGTCTCAATTGATGGAGATGCACATTGCTGAAAAAGAAAAGGTTTCTTATATTCGTAGAAAAACAGAGCCTCCGACAGAATCTGATGATGAGTACGAGAAGTGGTATGCAGAAAATCAAAGGGACAGAGATGGTTGTTGATGTCGATGAATCCGGAGATTATGAAGCGGTACCTGCGATTACCCACTGCCTGTCAGATCTGGAGTGCACTAGCAAAAGCCTTCCATGATGGAAGTGATGAACTGCAACTGTTTGCTTTGAATCAAAAGGCCTTTATGGCTAAACAAAGTGGGAGAACACTTTTTGAATACTTAACTGGAATTTTTCAAGAACTAGATCATAGGGATAAAGTGGTCATGAAAGATCCAGATGATGTTGAAGCATACCAGAAATCGATTGAACGATTAAGGGTGCATATATTCCTTGCGGGGTTGGATAATGTTTATGAACAGATTCGTGGAGAGATCCTTAAGAAGGAGTCAATCCCAACTCTGGAAGATTGTTATGCATTGATACAGCGAGAGGCAGTGTCGTGAGACGCTGAAAATTGAGCATGGAAACCTTGAAGTTGCTGTTATGGTGATTCGAAATAAAGCGAAGGCAACTACTGGTGGTGGAAAAGCCTACCTACAAATGCAGTCATTGCAGCCAAACTGGACATACTAAAGATCGCTGCTATGAACTTGTGGGGTATCCAGATTGGTGGGATCATAATCGAGCATCCAAGGAAAAAAAAAATCCAAAAAGGCTCCAACCGCTACTGTTGCTGAAACTAAAATGAATGGTGATGTTGTTGAGATGAATTCAGCCTTAATAGCAGCCATTGATCAGGGTGGTAAGAATTTTATCTCTACACATGTTTCTAATAGTACATGGATAATTGATTCTGATGCTACAAATCATATGACTTTTTGATTCTAGACAGGTTACAGACCTTAAATAATCCTAACAAAAATTTGTTTCTATAGCCAATGGTGATGAGGCCCCAATTGTTGGGAAGATATTTAATTCTCACCGATTCTTTGAATTTGGATTCCGTTTTAGTTGTTCCATCCTTGGATTATAATTTATTGTCATTTTCCCAAATAACGTTAGCCTTGTCTTGTATTGTGATTTTTGGCCTAACCTTTGTTTTTTTTAAGGACATTCAAACAAAGCGGGCGATTGGTTATGGTATTAGGCGGGGGAAGCTGTATTAACTGGACCTAACGTCGAGGAGTTTAGACAAATTGCATCGTGTCTTGGAAGCGAAGGACTCAACTATAGAGAAAAATAGAGCTGCACTCTAGTTGTGGCATCAACGTTTGGGGCATGCATCCTTTGGTTATCTAAAAAAAATATTTCCTAGTTTGTTTGAAAAGATTGATGTTTCTAGTTTCCGCTGTGATGTTTGTGAGCTTGCAAAAGTCATCGAACCTGATTTCCATTAGCTTTGAATAAATGTCATTTGCCTTTTATGGTTGTTCACTCTGATGTATGGGGTACATAAAAAATTCGAACCTTAGGTGGATCTCGTTGGTTTGTTGCTTTCATTGATGACTGTACAAGGATGACTTTGTTGTGCTTAATGGAATCCAAGAGTGATGTGAATCTATTGTTTCAAAAGTTCCATAAAATCATTCAAACTCAGTACAATGCACAAATTCAAGTTTTTCGCAGTGATAATGGCGGGGAATATCTTAACTCCGAATTGACACATTATTTGGAGACACAAGGCATGATCAAGCAACCTACTTGTGTCGATACACCCCAGTAGAATGGGGTAGCAGAGAGAAAGAATCGACATCTGCTAGAAGTTGTTCGCGCCTTATTAAATCAAACGCATATGCCATTGGCTTATTGGGGTGAAACCCTTTCTTCTACTGCATACTTGATTAATCGCACTCCTTCTCGCTTCATTGAATTTCAAACACCATTTCAAGCTTTCACTAAAGCAGTAGCTGCTCCACCAGTACCAAATCTGCCTCATCATGTTTTTGGATGTGTAGCGTTTGTACATATCCATAAGCACCAACGCAATAAGCTTGCTCCACGAGTCCTGCGGTGTGTTTTTTCTTGGGTATGGTACTAGTCAGAAGGGGTATCGATGCTATCATCCACCTACTAAGAGAATGTTCATCACCATGGATGTACTCTCTCATGAGGGCACAATGTACTTCTCTGAGTCTGACTTTCAGGGGGAGAATGAAATGGAATTTAATACTCTTGATTATGATATTCAGGGGGAGTGCAAAGGTGGATAAAAGTACAAAATTGGTCCCTTAAGTGAAAAAATAAGCAATTAAGTCCCTGAAGTAGAGTTAACAAAGCAATCAAGTCCTTTTCGTTTGAAACCGTCAGAGGGTCCATTAAATCGGCCTACATGGCAGTGACACCGTCAACTATGCTGACGTGTCATTTGCCACATCATTTTTTATTAAAAAATATTTTTTTTTGAAAAAAACAAGAAAAAAAGAAAATTTATTAAATAGAAAATTAAAATTCATTGAATTTAGTTTTTATCCAATTGGTTGATCGGAATCTTACAAACTCCAATGAACTCTTCTGTTGATCAGAATCTTGCAACTTTGCAATTCACCGAACAAGATGGCACAAAAAGGACATACTTTGAAGTAAATGAATCTTTTATAGGAAGATAAATTTACGACTCAAAACTTGTTGCATCATTGCAAGCTAGTTAATAAGCAAAAACTGGTTGAAATGGCTAATTGGGTTTTCAATTTATATCTCATTATAAAATTAGCAGAAACCTTTGAACCCAAAAAGTAAGCTTGGTCTCTAGCAGTACATGAAAAGTGGTAAAAAATGTTTATAATTACAGACTATGAAACAAATCCAGAGGAAAATTGAGACTATTGTACTAGCAGAGACGATAAACCAATCATAGTCTTTGTTATTATTGAGCCCTAACAGCTCCTCTGTAATAAGAAGAAGTAATAACTCGAAACCTCTCTTAACCAGTAGTGTCCCAGATTTGTGCTTTAATTTATTTCTCCCATCAATTTCAACAACTTGGGTCTGAAACTCAACTCCAATTGTTGCCTTTTGAGTTGTTGTCAAACTCATTTCTGGCAAAGCGTGACAAAAGGTTTGATTTCCCAACGGCTGAGTCACCAATCAGCACAATTTTAAACAAGTACTCTTCCTTCCCCCCTCCAGCCTCTTCTTCCTTCCCACCTATTGTTATTTGTTGCTTTTGTCGAAACTTGTGAAGTGGGTTTTAGGCTTTAAGCTTTTGGATTGGAAAGAAGTGGAAAATAGATGGGCAGCCAGGTCGAAGAAGTCGTAGTAGAAGAGGAAGCGGTGCTGCTCTAGGCTGGGTTTAAGCCGGCGATGTGGTTCGGTGGAGGTGGGGAAAGGAAAAGAAGATAAAGAGAAGGGAGGGGGTTTTGTTTAGGGAGAGAGAACTCAGAAAGTGAGGAAGAAAGAAGGGAGAGGAAGGAGGAGGAAGTCGACAGTGGTGGCTGGTGGTGGCAGTGACGCCAGTAGTGGTAGCGGCGGTGAAGGGAGAATAAATTAGGTTTAAGTTTAAGGATAGGAAGTTGAAGAAGAAAATAGAGAAAAAGAAAAAAATTAGGGATCCGTTGTTCTTTTTCATTTTTTTTTTTTGAAAATTTTTTTACTATGAAAAAATGACATGGCAGATGACATGTCATCATAGTTGACGGTGTCACTGCCACGTAAGCTGATTTAATGGACCTCTGACGGTTTCTAATGAAAAGGACTTAATTGCTCAGTTAACCTCACTTCAGGGACTTAATTGCTTATTTTTTCACTTGAGGGACCAATTTGCTACTTTCACTCCACTTGAGGGACCAATTTTGTACTTTTACCTGCAAAGGTGACTACCAATTCCTTGATGGTAATGTTGTTAATGATATTATTGGTGATAATGTTGTTAGTAGTGGTGGTAGTGGTGTTGATAATCAAGAAGAGCATGAATCTCGTATTGAATCGGAGGCAGTTGGCGATGTTGTTGCCTTAGTTATAGAAGATAAATCTCTAATTGATATACCATACCAATCATTTACTGAGGATGTGCCTATTCCTACACTTGAGCCACCCATAAAACAATTACCTGAGCGTCTTACCAGAGGTATTCCTAAACCTACATATGAACCTGACATTTCAAGTAGAGTTAAACATCCCATGAGCCATTATGTGTCTAACAACAATCTATCGGAATTAAATAAGTCATTTGTAAATCAATTATCTGTTGTAACTATTCCTAACAGTGTGCAGGAGGCGTTAGATGATCCAAAGTGGAGAGCTGCAATGAATGAGGAAATGAATTCTTTACAGAAGAATCAAACTTAGGAAATTGTTGAATGTCCACCCAGTTGGATGTAGATGGGTTTATACTGTAAAACATAAAGCAAGATGGCATAGTGGAACGATTCAAAGCGAGATTGGTGGCAAAAGGGTACACCCAAACCTACGAGATTGATATATAGAGAGATTTGCTCCTGTGGCTAAGATCAACACTGTTAGAGTCTTGTTGTCCCTAGCTGCAAACATGGATTGGCCATTGCAAGAATTTGATGTGAAGAACGCCTTTTTACATGGTGAGTTGTGTGAAGAAATCTATATGGAGCTTCCACCAGGTTGTAAGGGAATTGAAAAGGAGAATATATAAGAAGGTTTGTAGATTGAAGAAATCATTGTATGGGCTGAAGCAGTCTCCAAGAGCATGTTTTGGAAGGTTTGCAAAGTCTATGATAGCTTTTGGTTATCAGAAAAGCAATTCGGACCACAATTTGTTCATTAAAATGGGACAAGGTAAAATTACTGCTCTTATTGTATATGTGGATGGCATGGTGGGACAAGTAATGATTCAGATGAGAGGAAAGCACTACAAGAATATTTGTCTAGAGAATTTGAAATGAAAGATCTTGGTTGCTTGAAGTATTTTCTTGGGATTGAGGGTTCTAGATCAAAGATAGAAAATTTTCTATCCCAAAGAAAATATGCTCTAGACTAAATGAAACTGGAATGTCAGCATGCCAACCAGCTGATACACCAATAGAGGAAGGCTTGATCTTATGTGTCGAAACTAGCCAAGTACCTATTGATAAGGGAAGATATCAGAGGCTTGCTGTAGACACCCATTTTTGGTTTATATCCTTTAATTTAGTACATCTGCTTCTACAATTTTGCATTAGTCATCATTTACATTCAAAAGCCCAAAAATATTTTCCATATTATCCTTGCATATTCCATAGTTTTAAGTAATTTGATTCTAGCATTTTAGCCGTTCATCTTAATACGAAATCATCTTGCAATTCCAATTTGGTTCATATATATTAAATTAATTGGACTACTCCATTGCATAAGTAAAAAAAAAAGAGAGTTTGCATTTCATTTTCTTTTTAATTACTATAGTTTTTACATTTTATATGGTATATTAGAAATACAAAAAAAAAAATAGTCATTTACATTTTCACTTTACAAAAAAAATAATGAATGAAGAATTTCTTTCCTCCCACTACAGGTTCTTAGCGAACGTGTTTGTCCCCTGGCCTAATCCTTGATCCACTGAGCTATTGAGAAAGAAAGGTTTCCAATTGTGCTAAATTACTCTGCATTGCTAAAACTACTTGGCATTTACTGCTATGTGAACAACCTGCAAATTAGAAGAACAAAAGGGATTATCATATTGATACATGGACAAAAGATGGTTGGTAATTTGAGAGTGGCAAAATGGTTCCCCAAAGTCAAGTGCTGCAAAATAAGAGATGTAACAATCCGCAAACAAGACATGTCAGCCTACAAATAAGAAGAAGTGAGATCGCATTCAAAGGGCAGAATCAAACAAGGCAAGATTTCACACAAGAGCAAAGCATCATGCAATAATAAGTGCAGTACAACGTCGAGACCAAAACAAGGCAGTAGCCAATTCATAAGAAACAAGCAAGATGGAACTGAGGCAAAGAGTCGTTTTTGGACAGTTGGTCATTTCTACAGCATCCGCTTGATCCATTTGAAAGTAGAAAGAGAAAAAAAAAAAAGCATTGCAGCCATGTATTTCCGCTTAGCACTACAACATACTCCCTCTGTCCCATTATATAAGTCCCTTTTAACTATATCATCAATATTAAGAAAGTTAGTTAGGATTCAAACTTTTATGTACTTTTATCTTGTTTTTATATTTTTACCCCAATTCTCTTTCTCCCACTCATTCTCTCTCCTCCTCATTTCTTAACTACCCTACCACTTTCAAGGCTAGTTTTGGAAATAACTTTTAAATATGCATTGGGTTTAGAAAGGGGACTTATATTTTGGGACAAAAAAAGCTTCTAGAAGGGGACTTATAAAAAGGGACAGAGGGAGTATCTGTTTGCACCTATCGAAGTCCATAAACAGAAGCCTAAGGCGAAACAGAGTGGCATTTTCAGAGCATGGATTAGCCACATCACACCTCTGAGAAAAGAAATGAATCATTGACAAGCAAATAAGGCCTAGAGAAGAAAGAAAACTACCCCTACTTACTTGTCAAAGCCTCATTGGTCTACAAGGAGCAAAGAAGGAGAAATTATTAGGTGGACCAGATCCATCACGTCATTTGTGGTCCACCCAATGATTTCACGCCAAGTAACCAATAATGCCACATAAGTTGGATGACATGACATTTCATTTAATCTAATTTAACCTACAAATTAAACAGTAAACATCGTTTCCTTTCTCTAATTCTCCCTACTGTATTCTTCCCAATTCTCCTTTTTCTCTGGGGTCGATTGACTCCACCAGTTTTTGCTCTCTGCTTTGAAACCGGCTCTCCCACCTCGTTAAAAGTTAAACAGCAGATGTTACCTTCTCTTCCCTGCTCTCCCCATGAGATTTTCCCAATTTTGTTTTTTCTCTTGGCTCCATCGACTCCACAATTTATTTTGTTAGTTCCATAATCTGTTTGGATTTCTTTTCCCAGTGAATTAACAACCAAGAAATCAACGTGAATTAAAAAGGAAAAAAGTAGCTATTGTAGAAATACACGAATTAGCAACTAAGCAAATTAGCTTTAAATCAATTCTTACAGTAATTCAATTTGTGGTAGCACCTTTGACCCCCAAAAAAATTCTTTAGCACCGAGTTTATTTCAAACTGTTGTGGAGTCAGGATCATGCCCAGAATTTGGTGCAATTAAATCTTACCAATTGAAGCAGCAATCATGTCCTATTGGTTTAGCGAGAGCTGGCTTCAAAGCAGAGCAGAGACAATGGTGGAGTCGGTCGAGTTAAGGGAAGAAAGAAAATTGGGAAAATCTCGTGGGGAGGATTAGAGAAAAAAGAAAATGACGTTTGCTGTTTAATTATTAGGTTAAATTAGATTAAATTAATTAATAAAAATTTGAGAGAAAATATGACATGGCATCCAACTTACGTGGCATTGTTGGTTACTTGGCGCGAAATCATTGGGTGGACCACGGATGACGTGATGGACTTGATCCACCTAATAATTTCTCGCAAAGAAGGGACCCCATTTTAGCCACCTCATCAGAGTGTGTGAGATTCTTTGACTTTAAAAGCTGAGGTAGAGTTTTAATAGGATATATGCCGGGTACCTGCCAACTTGGCATCTTCCAATTGGATTGCCTTGACCACATCAGCATCTCGCAGACAAAAAAAGCTCACGTCAGCAACCTTAACAAGCCCAGCCAAAGTTGAATATTCACGTGAACAACCAAATGAAATGGGAGAAGCTGAAATCGTACATGAAGAAGCAGACAAGAGGGGAAAATATACCTATTTGCCCTGCTATTTCACCATATACCTGAGGAATAACCTAAAATAGCAGAGACGGGATAAATAGGTGAAATGGAGCCAAATGTTTGAGACACTTAGATGAACAACAAAATCAACGGTCACAACAGGGGATTAAAGGGGCTTTATAAACTACATTTTGAGACAGAGGCGGGGAGGAGGAGGCACAAATTTCGAAAAAAAAGGTTCTCTTTGCTATGGTTTTAGGATCAAAATCTAGGGTTCTTGAGTGAGGGTTTTGGTTCATATCTCTGAAAAACACAAAATATATTGAAATTAAGAAGAAAAGAGTTGAATACTAGCAAAAAGAAGTACCTTTCTGTTGAGTCTGAGTCTTCATTCACCAAAGGTTTTCCACTTTTCACATTGTTTCCCCATTTTCCAGTAGCATTTGAGTTGATCCCAAGTCGGTCTTGTTGAAAGCCTTTATCTTTGTTGGCTTTATGTCTAGTTCTCCAAAAAAAAAAAGTAAACTTTAGGAGTCTACGGGGTGTTCATTAAAGTTGAGAAAGCTTTAGGATCGAACGGCCACGGGTTTCGCTTTTCAAGGCAAAAAGGTGGTGGCTTTTGGTTGTTAGGGCTAGATTTCGGTGAGAGCAAAGTGTTGGCGGCGCTGCTGTTACCCGGGGAAAGGTGGGATCGTTTCTGCGTGGGGAGGGAGACGTTTGGAGTCGCGAAGACGGAGAACATATAAGCAACAAGGAAAAGAGGTCTGACCCGTTTGGCTCCTTTTTATGTTTTGGTCAATTTCTATATATATACTATATATTATTTTTAACTACTATGAAAATTACTAAAAGGTCAAATTGAGGATTAATGTGGTGCCACCTTTTGGCCATTTTTGGTCTTTTCTCACTTTTCGGATGACTAAAAAGCCCCTATATGAGTTTTCCCCATTCCTTTTCCGTCTACCCTTTTTTGTAATTACACATTTCCCTTCCTTAATTGTTTTTAATTAATGTTTAAGGCTTTTAATTAATTGCTTCTAAACCCTAAACCCTTAGTTACTTTTAATTAATGTTTCTCTCGCTGTTTTCTTTTGTCCTCTCACCAACTCAGTTGCTGCGTCCTTTCAACTCCTCGGTGCTGATCAATTTTCAGGTTTGCCAAAAATCGAACATTTCCATCACTCCCCTCTGTTTTCACCTTCGTATCTCTTTCCTCTTTTTTCTCCGTCTACATCCCTTCAATATAGACCGTTCAATATTTTTCCCCTTCTGAATTAAAACCACCCTTCGTTCAATGTGAGTATTATTATCCAATTAACAACATATTTTATTACCTCTTTGCACTTCCTATTACTTATTGCATGTCTAAAAAGTTATTTTTATTTTATTAAAACCACCCTTCGTTCTTTATTTTATTGCATGTCTAAAAAGTTAGCTTACAAAGATTTATGCCAATAGCAAGAGACAACATTAAAACTAATCCATTTAAATTGTATTTTTACTGCAACCTTATATAATTCAATCAATTAATCAATCAAGGACCACTCTAGAACAAAAAATGTTCTTGGCCCTTATATAATTTCAATCAGTTAATCAAGCACCACTCTAAAATAAAGAACGTCCGTAGCGCCAGCGCGGGCTAATATATATATATATATTTATTATTTTTAACTAGCATGGAAATTACTTAAAGGCCAAATTGAGGATTGATGTGGTGGCACCTTTTGACTTTTTTTTGTCTTTTCTCACTTTTCGGATGAGTTTCTCCCCTTCCTTTTCCTGCTACCCTTTTTTGTAATTACTCATTTCCCTTCCTTAATTGCTTTTAATTAATGTTTCTACCTCCTTTTCTTTTTTCCTCCCACCAACTCAGCTACTGCTTCCTTTAAACTCCTCAGTGCCGATCAATCTTCAGGTTTGCCAAAAATCAAACATTTCATTACTCCCCTCTATTATCACCTTCACATCTCTTTTCTTTTTCTTCTCCTTCCCCACCCCTTCACCATGGACCGTTCAATGTTTTTCTTCTTTTGAATTAAATCACCCTTTCTTCAATGCGTCTATTATTATCCAATTAACATCATATTCTATTACCTTTTTGTACTTCCTATTACTTACAAATAAAAACATGTTCTTTGACCTTCTTAGTTTTGCATGTCTAAAAAGTTAGCTTAGACAATATTAAAACTAATCCATTTAAATTACATTTTTATTGCAACCTTATATAATTCAATCAATTAATCAAGCACTACTCTAGAACAAAGAATGTCCGTGGATCTTATATAAATGATTATATTAATATTCTTATTCTGTTAATCAAGTACCAATCTAAAACAAAGAATGCCTGTAGCGCTAGCGCAGACTAATATGACTTGTTTTTAATTACTTTCCTTTACTTTATCTTGTCTATTCGGTCCATCATCTTACGGTTGAACTTTGAAGTTGACGAATGAGTAATAGTATTTGCTAATAAATCAAGTCTTTTTAAGTAAAAAAATTATGTCTTTAATAGTTAGATGTAAAAGGTCAAGTTTTTTTTAGTTAAAAATCACAACTTTAATAATATGTTGGCAGATTAAGTCATTTCACGTTAAAAATTAAGTCTTTTTAGATTTAAAAGGAAAAAAATCGGATCTTTGATTGATTAGAGGCAAAGATCAATTCTTTGAGTCAAAAATTAAATCCTTAATGCTTAGATATAGGGGTGCAGTCTTCTTAAGTATGAACCGGGATCTTTTTAGTTAGATAAAAAAAAATCAAGTCTTGAAGTAAGATAGAATAATTTGGTGATTTATTCCTAGAATAATTTAAGTGAAAGCTAAATATCAAGTCACTAAAGGTTCATTTCAGGGTTATTAATTGGTAATTAAATTAAAAAAAAGGAAGATTAAAAAAAAAGATGTCTTTTAGCTTGGATAGTCCAGATTAGGTGCTTAAGTAGAATAATATGGAAATTAGAAAATGGAAAAAGAGAGAAGGAAATTGATGATGAGATGAATACGTGGTAAACCGATTGTTGAAATGGCAATTCAGATTTGGGTGGAATTGGATTGGCCCTGATGGTTTGAGGATTTTGTTTTTTATTGGACCTTGGGCTTTACCTTTTAATGGTAGTTGGGTTGACCCTTTTGTTTGATAGTTAGTTTTCCTTTTAATTTCTTCAAATTATGATTTGGGCTTTGCATGTTCAACTTTGGGCTTCTCGGTTCATTTGGGCTTTTAGTTGTAAGTTTCATGTTGGGGTTAGAATCAATTGAGATAGAATAATTATGTTCATATGCATTCATGTCATATGTCACCCTGTGATGTTCGTAATGCATTAACATTCATCTTTTGCCGAGATGAAGGACCTCTCAGATAAATGTATTCGGGTACGAATTTTAAAAAAAAATTTCGAAGAGAAAAACATCAACAAGAGAATAAACAGTGAAAGAGAATTGAAACAGAATTGATCGACGGTCGTTCGGTCATATTCTTCGAATTCTCGATATTTGTTTAAAAAATGATTTTATTTTCTTTTATAACCCATTTTTTATAATAATCAAAGATAAAAGCAACCGTTTAGTATTGAACTCATTAGATTTAGTTTAGATTAGAGGTACCGTCATTTGACGGACGCTTGGGGGTGCTAATCCTTCCCCAAGTGTAATCGATTCCCGAACCTAGACTTAGGTAACAATGATTGGACCTATAGGTTTAGTGGGTCCCATGCCAGGCTTTGGACCTCATTAAACCAGTTAAGTTAATTAGGTGGCTAATCACACCTAAGGAAAAATGATTAGTGGCGACTCCTAGAACCTAGGTGGGTAGGATTCCCCCTCTTCTTAAGTCGTTAACGTCAGGGTTCGGACCCCGAACCTGCACGCTGCGACACTTGCAGGAAGGTTGATGTACTTAGCTCACACAAGACCTGACCTTGCTTATGCTTTAAGCATTGTTAGCCAATTTATGCATAATCCTAGTGAACAACATATGAAGAGAGTTATGCGTATCTTGAGGTATGTGAAATATGCCCCTGGTAAAGGAATTCTTCTTACTAAAAATGAAGATTGGCAATGTATAAATGTGTATATGGATGCTGATTGGGCTGGATCGTTAGACCATAGAAGATCAACTTCCGGATACTTCACATTTGTTGGTGGCAACCTTATCACATGGAGAAGTAAAAAGCAAAACGTGATTGCCTGCTCAAGCGCAGAAGTTGAATTCAAAGGTAATGCACTTGGTCTCTGTGAAGCTTTATGGCTTAGACTGCTTTTACAAGATTTAGGCTATCCACCGAGACAACCAATCAGATTGTTTTGTGACAACAAAGCTGCATGTGACATAGCTCATAATCCTGTTCAACACGATCGAACAAAGCATGTTGAGGTTGACAGATTTTCCATTGAAGAGAAGTTGGATGAAGGAATTGTGGACTTGCCCAAGATTTGGTCTAAATATCAGTTGGCAGAAATTCTCACCAAAGCAGTTTTCAGTCATGTATTCTCAAAGTTCCTTGGTAAGTTGGGAATGCATGACATTTATGCACCAACTTGAGGGGGAGTGTTGGCATATTATGAGAGATTTTCTCCATAATATATGGGATTGTATAGTTGTAGACTTCTAATTCTAGCTGCTATATTATAGCTAAGTAATTATCTAATTGTAAATATATACTTGTATCGTCTTTGTAGAAAACAATACAATACATAAGAATTTCTTCTCCACAACTTTTAACTAAGGCAACTCTGAAAGAGAAACAAGTAACGACACTACTCCTTCACTTGCACTTTCTCTAGCATTGCCTAATCCCAAGACGGTTTAAGTATCGAACCTTGATCTTAAAATGAAGTTACCCAACCGCCCGGAGGTGAACACTACATTGTCTCTTTTTGGTGCACATTTAGACTCTTAGGTATAGAATGAATTATGGTTTGTAAATACAGCTGGGACAGTGATTTCATCACTGATAATGACCTATAGGATAATAGTTTTTCCAAACTTTAATATATGAAAAATCTGTGCATTATACGTAGCCCAACATGTTTCAGTTAATATTTTTATGAAATTTTGAAAATTACCCTATTAAATTTTGATAACTAACCTATGGAATTTTGATAATTACCTATGAAATTCTGATAAACTCCATATGAAACTTTGATAACCTAACTATGAAATTGTAATAAACCTTCTTATGAAATTTTGTAATCTTCCTATGATTTCCGATAACATCCCTTTGAGATTTTGTTAATCTCTCTATAACTTTTTGATACTATAGTATGAAATTTCGACAATCTCTCTATAAAATTATATATCATTATCAGGTTGATCTCCTTTATTCAGTACTATATAAATCATTCATATTAAACTCTTCCATTCGCAGATCAAGCTCATCCGTTCAGTTGTATAAACATATATAATTCATATTGAGCTCCTCCCTTTGATAGTATATACATATACATACATACATATATATATATATATATATATACACTTCATATTATTTTTGTCCCTTATGGAATTTACTCAAAAGCCCTTTCAACTTTTAACCTGGAACAACCTTATCGCCCCATTTTGGTCTTTTTTCAAATGGCTTATTACTTTAAAATCCTTCTAATCTTAACCCTTTTTCCAAAAATATTGTCTTTTTATGTAATTTTAGAATCTAACTTCAATTAATAGAGCTCCTACCATTTTAAATGCATGATTAATGGTGTTCCCACCTTTTTAAATTCCATATATGCTAATCTATTGACTATTGGACTTTATGAGGATTCTGTAATTTTATATGTTGCTCAAGTCTTTTTCCTTATTCATCCCATTTTTCCAGTCCATTTTCGTTGGGTCCGTTTACAGTTTGCACACAAATATTCAGTTTACATTTAGTACGACCCCTATGATGTATTCTTTGATACTTGAGTGTGTTGAGTTATTAGAGTAAATTGCATTTTCTGAAATTATCAACATACTAAGTGCATTTTTTATAGACCATGTTAATTGTTTTTTCAAGACGGTGCTTGCTGAAAACTCCATCCAACTTTTCACCAGGGACAACCTTTTTGTCCCGTTTGGTTTTTTCTCCATTGGCTAATTACTTAATAATCCTTATGTTCTATATAGTTTGTGTTGGATTATGAAAGTAAATTTCAGTTGTGTTGACTATTTTTTAGATGATTAACTATGTTCACACACATTAGTGTGTTTTAATAGACCATATTAAATGTCAAGGACAAACATATAAAAAAAAAGAAAATGACTGAATAGATTTACAATATCTCATATCTCACATAAAAACAAATGTATCAAATAAACAAAAATATCTCACATAAAAACATGCCTTTAGCGCAAGCGCAGGCTATCCCTCTTGTTCGAATTGAGCTCATCCACTCGGCAGTATATAGAGCACGTTATCACACTGAGTTCCTCCATCCAGCATTCCTCCACATAGCATATTATCAATTTGAACTTCATTCATTCAACATTACTCCAAATGGTACATTACCAGTTTGAGTGCTCTCAAGTTCACCAACCTTCTATGGAGCATATTGTTTATTTGAACTCTTTCGTTCAGTATTCCTCCATGGAATACATTATCAGCTCGAGTTCTCCTATCCACCATCATTCTTAGAGCGCACTCTCCTACTCAATCCTCAAACATTGAGCACTCCCCTTTTCGGCATTCATGGCATATTTCTCATTCATCTCACAAAGCACCACACAGTTCGACAGAGAGGCGCATTACGTTCGATACTATCTAGTTATGTGATCGTTAAGCCTGTTTAGCTTAGATCGTTCCAACTTGTCCACCTGACACTTAGTTTCATAACTGTTTGTGCAATCATTTTAGAATCGCCCTCATACCTAGGGGGCAATGTTGAGCCCATATAGAATGGCCCAAAGCCACACTACATATATATAGAGAACTACTCTGCATATAAGGTAAAAGTTCATCATCTTCACACTTTTGATCTTAAGCTCTCTAAACATCTTAAGACCCCACTGACTTCAGTATCTCCAAACACCTTAATATCATACTAACTCCAATATCAAAGAGACAAAAAACTGGGGACCCTTATCTCATGGTCCGCTCTATTACAGATCACACAAACTTCTCTATTTGATTGATGAGTCTCCCTCTCTAAGAAGTTTCAACAACTCACGTTTAACCCTTGTTCTTAGTGCATTTAACCTCCAATCCCATTGTAATATAGTCATCTCTTCTAGTTGTAGGAAAAAATATGAAATTCACAATCTTGCAACGATATAAATTATCATAATATAATTCATTATTTTATGTTTCCAATAGAACAATATTGAAAAAAGTGTTACGTAACTCAAATATCAAAGGAAACACTAAATTTAAAGGATTACACAAGAACGCGACATGATAATCCAGATACCTTCACCCAAGAACTAAATTTATTTCCAATTTCAAACATAGAATTTTTTTAATGAGAACAAAAGCAATCAATCATCGAAATTCGTACAGGCGTTTAAATATTCAACTCCATTGAAAAATCGTTTTAAGAAATCATCAAACATAGTATTGAAAAAAAAAGAAGAAAATAAGGTACTCTTTTTTTTTGGCAATATAATCCGGTTTTGTTCTTATAATATGATTATACGTTTAAAAATTCAATTCCTTTTAAAAAATTGTTTTAAGGAATCATCAAACATAGTAATGAAATAATGAAGAAAATAACTTAAAAAGAGTGATAAAGGAAAATGAAATTCCCAAAGCATGACGAGAAGTTATCAATTCCAATTAGAGCCTAACGCCCCGCCAAAACAGCTCCGAAACACAACTTCTATTTATATTGGGCTTTTCTTGGTTTTTTAATTGTTGGGCTTTTATTGATGGCTTGTTTGTATGGGTTCTTTTTCTTTTTCAATAAGAAAAAAAAGATTTACAAGTTCTATTTTTGGGTTTTTCTTGTTTTTTTGATTGCTGGGCTTTTATTGCTGGCTTGTTTGCCGTGTAATTGACTTCACTGAAATAAAGGTGTTAGCATTTAGCAAGCTACTGACCAAAATGTGTAATTTATTGTTTAATCTCTCTTTCTTTCTTTTTTTTTCGGAAAAAAATCTCTTTTTTTTTAGAAAAATACTGATTCATTTATAAAACATCTGGATTACAAACATCAGGTGGCAAAGACCTGTGCCGCACACAAGTTACAACGTTTGACAAGGCAAACTTTGCTAACTTATGAGCACAAACATTAGCCTCTCTCTTAACATGAACAAACGAAATGTTATCAAAGAAACTAACTAAAACCTGAACATCATCAATAAGGCAAGCACCCTCCTAATTACAAGACTCTCGACTATTGATTGCTAAAATTGCTACTAAACAATCACTCTCAATGATGCAGTTTCTGATACCATTGTCTGCCAATTGGACTCCCATTTTAACTACCAAAACTTCAGCATAAAAGGAATTCAATACAAATGGCTTGTAGAACATTTTACAACAGAGGACCTCACCGTTGGAATTTCGCATAACTGCTACAAGACCTGCAAAATTCGCAATAACCTCAAAAGCTGCATCAATGTTTATCATTATCACCCCTACTAGAGGAGCTCTCCACCGAAGTGCTGCTCTATTTTCCTGTCGCACTTGAAGCAAGTTATCCTCCTGAAAAGCTTGCTCCAAATGGCAATCTATATGCAAAGAAATAGCCAACAAAACCCCATAAGTAGCCTCATGAATACATCTGTTCCTATTGTACCAAAGCAACCAACAAGTGAAGAACAGTCGGTCAATAGAGCTAATTTGGGAAGCCTTTTGAAAAATACACTGCCAAATATCATCTCTGTCTACCCAATTCCTAAAACAAGCATGAATCCAAGGGCATTGTATCTCCCAAACAGTTTTACTAAAAGGACATTCAAAAAATAAATGTGCCAAAGTCTCCCTCCCATTCCCGCAAACTGCACATTCTTCATCCAAAATCATTCATTTTTGCCGCAAAATTGATCGAACTGGAAGGACTCCCTTAACCAATCGCCAAACAAAAAGCTGCACCTTTAGATAAACCCTTGATTTCTAAATAATATTCCACATAGGCAATCAATCCATAAGTGGAGAATTATCCCGACCAAGAACTGTCCGAGAACTGAAAAATTCCCCATAGGATCTGGACTCCACATCAACACATTATCTATAGCTTAATTCGGAACAGGAAGCCCTCGTATTATATAGCAGTCCTTATAAACAAAAACTTCCTTCAATTTATCTATTTGCCACGATCTAGTTTGATGATCAATAAACTCAGAGACCTGCATAGCAGACAAATGAGGCATAGGAATCTTCACTCTCGGTTTAAACAGTTGTGGATCATTAATCCATTTGTCATGAAAGGCCCTTATGGTAGCACTACTTCCAACCCTCCATCGACACCGTTCTTTAAGAAAGGTTTTCTTAGCCAATAAACTCCTCCATAAAAATGAAGGATTTCTCCCCAAAGAGGTACGCATCAAACAAGAGCCTCTAAAATTTTTAGCCTTCAACACTCTATAGCAAAAAGAGTCTTGATTATGCATCAACCGCCAACATTGTTTTGCTAGTAAAGACAAATTAAAGGCTTCAAAGTCTTTAAAACCTAGACCCCCATCTAATTTAGAAACACATAATTATCCCAACTACACAAATGGATTTTCCTTCGATCATTTTTCTCACCCCGCCAGAAATTGGCAACAATCATATTTAGCTCATGGAGGAAAGACTTTGGGAATCTAAAACAACTCATAAGATAAAGGGGCATGGCTTGCGCTACAACTTTAATTAACATTGATTTCCCAACTGTAGAGAGAAATTTCCCTCTCCAACTTTTAACACGATTCCAAAGCCTATGTTTTATAAACTGAAGTTCTCTTCTCCTTAATCTACCAATCATGATTGGGAAACCTCAGTACTTGTCATTCTCTAATATCCTTCCTACCCTAAATGCTGCATAATAATAGTCCTCAATTCCTCTGGAGTATTACTACTAAAGATTAAGACAGACTTATCAATATTTATCTGCTGCACCGATGCCAACTCAAACTCCTATAGTAATTCCCTTACTGCATCACATTCGTTTAAATTAGCCATGAGAAACAAAAGACTGTCGTCCGTAAAAAATAAATGAGAAACTTTAGGAGCATGCCTGTTAACCACAACACCTTCAATCAAACCTTTATTCCTGGCATCTTTAAGAATTGTTGATAGGTCTTCCATACACAACAAAAATAGATAGGGATTTAAAGGATCCCCTTGTCGGATACGCCTAGTAGGCACAATACGGTCACTTTGCTGTCCATTAATAAGTACAGAGTACATAACCGTTTTGACACAAAACATGACATTAGTGATCCAACGAGCAAGAAAACCCATCTTACTCATTAAATTTTCCAAGAAGATCCATTCCACCATATCATAGGCTTTGCTTAAATCCAACTTCAAAGCCATATCATTCTTTCGACCCGAAATCTTATTTTTCATAAAATGCACAGTCTAAATGCGACCATGACACTATCAAAAATCATTCTATTTGGGGCAAAAGCACTCTGGCTTTCCCCAATTAAATCAGGCAAAATGATTCGCATTCTTTTAGCCAATGCTTTTGAAATGGTTTTAAAAACTACATTACATAAACTTATTGGCATGTAGTCTTTAGCCAGTACCGGAGGATCTACTTTTGGGGTTAAAACAATGTAGGTATCATTTATGCTAGGGAGCAGTTTACCTTCGTTCAAAAATGGTAAAGCCATTGCTAACGATTCACTAAAATCTTTGATAGAACATAGGAGTCATCCCAACCGATGCTGGCGATTTGTTAGGATTCATATCAAAGGCAGCTTGTCGAATCTCCTCACCAGTGAACTCCTTTTCCAAATGAACTCGCATGTCCGAATTCACCACATTCATCACCTTGCCTACAACTAAGTCCACATTTGCTTCTGTCGGATTAGAGGAGGAAAAAATATCTCGAAAGTAACCCCAACAATTCACTCTCAATATCCCGAAACTCTGTTCTACAATGCCCCTCACTATCCCTTATGGATGAGATTAAATTCTGATTTCAATGAGCTGAAGCTAAGGAGTGGAAATATTTCGTGTTTCTATCACCGTCCCATAACCAAAAGGCTTTTGAATGTTGCATCCATATTTATTCCTCATGATTGTATAAAACATTAAGCTCCTCTTGACACCGTTATAACCTCTTTGCAACTTCACCCGTTTGAGCCTCATTAAACACCAAATCGAACTCTCTTTTCTTCACTGCAATTTAATGCTTCACATCGCCAAAAACTTCCCTATCCCAATTTGATAGTTTCTTGACACAATTAGCAATTTTATTCACAATTCCGCTCTCAGCCGAGCTCTCCCAAGCCTCTCTCACTGCATGCACACCACTGTGCGAGCACCACATATTCTCAAAGCAAAATCTTCGGCAACTACACCAAAACAGGGATATAGTGGCATTTTTTTTCTTTGATTGTGGCGTTTAAAAACGTCATTAAACGTATTGCGGCGTTTATGATAAAGTGTCGGCAAAATGGGCGTCACAGAATTTAGCGGCTTTTTTTGAAAATAGCCGCAATACGTTTAGTGGCGTTTTTAAACGCCCCAATATTAATTTTATTATCATTTTATATTTTTTTTAAAATACAATTCGCGGCATTTTTTTTGAAATAAACGCCCCTATTTTGTGGCGGATCTCTAAAAAAACGCCCTTAAATAGTGGTGTTTTTCTAGTACAAATGCCTCTATTTTGTGGCGTTTGCTTCAAAAATGCCGTTGTTTAATTGTTATTCAAAAATGTTTTCCTTTTTATATTTAAAAATGGTAATTGCAATGGGTTTTTGCTAGAATCTTAAATACAATTATTAAAATAATTGAAACTCAATATATATATATATAGGTCTAATGTCCAAATTGGGCCTAAACCTTTGCCAACTTGCTCAATTTGAGCCTAAACCTTTAAACAGGACCAAATTGAGTCTAAACCTTATCGAATTGCACCAAATTGAGCCTAAATTTAACAGGGCTGTTAAGGTGACTTGCAAACGCCTTTGAAACGTGTAAGTGGACGGGTTTCACCGTCCACGTGGCATTTTCAGGCCACATCAGCAGTGAAATTGGGCACGTAAATGGAAAAATAAAAAGAAAAAATAAAACCGTGAAAAAGAAAAATAAAACCCAAATTAAAATCGGGCAGTGATTTGAGAGAGGGTTATTTCGTTTTCCCTTGAGTAAAAAAGAACAAAACCTAAACCTAAACAGATTTTCATCTTGAAAGTTTCTATTTGCTGGGTTATGAATTTTCGATTTACGCGTTCTTTCGAAAATTAGGGGTTTTTTTAGGGTTCAAATAAGGCTGTATTTTAGGGTTCAAATTAGGGGTTATTTGCCAGTCATCACCCTCTTTGATGAGATTAGAAGATACTTGATGCAAAGAATTGTTAAAAAGAGAGAAGAATGCAAGAGTGGAGAGGCAATTATGGGCCAAATGTGTGGGAAGTCATTGAGAATGGATGCAAGATAAATATGAGAAGACTCCTGGGAGGCCCAAGACAGCAAGGAAAAAGGACCCAAGTGAGCCCAAAAAACAGAAAGGCCCAACTGTGCTTGATGGTTTGGTGTCTAGGAAAGGCATGGTGATGACATGCGAAAGTTGTTTACAAAAAGGCCATAATAAAAGAGGATGTCCGAAGGCCAAAGAGGCAATTTTTCTCACCTTGCACTTTTCATATGTTAAAATTGTGGCTGTTTACACTTTTCTGATGCATTTTTATTAACTGCCTTTTTATTTTTCTTTCAAGGGTCCTTCTCAGCAAACCATGGAGAGCTCTTCTGCTAGTGTTAATGAGCCAAACAGTGCATCTCAACCTGCAAATACCCAAAGCCCATCTTATACCCAGCCTACCCAAAACACAGCCAATGCTTCTGTGAATGCAAGAAAGGTTAACCCAGTAGCCATAAACAAGCAAAAAAAATCTGCAGCTTCATCATCTGCAACTGGATCTACTGTTGGGTCTGGTGCAGCAACAGTGAGAGCAAAAGCTTCCGCCTCTCCAGCTGTCATGGCCAAAGCTACCTCAGACTATCGCACCGAAAAAGCTTTAAAATAAGGCAAAGGGTGACTGTAGGACCCTCTCTTGGTCAAGATCTTGGTGGAAAGCAGGCACAAAAAGGAATGGGGAACCAAAAACAGCCATGGAAGCATCCAGGAGTAACCTTTGCAGACAATGATGGCAGATTATATGGGAAGATGGGTATTGGTAGGACAAGCCCTCTTTCAAAGAGTAAAGGCGGAAAGTTTATGACTGGCAAGAAATTTGTCCCCTCTAGCAGCATTGGAGCAAGCGGTAGCAAGGCAAAAAGAACCAAACACCTGCTGGTCCAAACTATAAACCAAGTAAGAGAAGAATGGAGGGACTCGGCATCTGCCCTCAAACAGGAAGATTTATCACCAATGTAAGTCCTTCACTATGCTCATTACTACTGTTAGGTGCATATTTAATGTGTTTATTAACTCTTGGTTGGTGGGATGCATGTGAAGTTGATTATTAGGTACCAATTTTTTTTTTCTAACAGGTTGGTAGACCAAGTCAGAAATCTGACTCGGTTGGAAACAACCAAAAGAGGGCTAGAACCAATGCAGATGATTCTTTGAATGATGGGGCTTCTTCAAGGACAGATATGGGTCAAAAACAAGGAATGTGATGTTTGATTCTGTTTACTTGTTTTTTTTTGAACAATACTACATTATTTTGTTGATGTCAGATGGTATTTTGTTGAACAATTGTTATGTTGCTTGAACAATTTTTATGTTCTTTAAATCATGGCAACTAATTCATGTATTTGCTCAGTTATGTAATGGATATAACATTCGACCATGGCTTAATTTATTTTGTTGATGGCTTAATTACTTCACCTTTTGCATTCACTAAAATTGCAATTGTTTGAACATGAACTTAGATTTCCATTTAAACAAATTACCATTACCAATTTGGGTCTAAACATTTCAAAATTTTCTCAAATTGAGCCTAAAACTTGCAAAATTTGATCAATTTGAGCCAAAAACATCTATGTACCCTAATTAAATAATTTTTTAAAAATATTATTGCAAAAAAAATTCCAAGCTGGCATGCCACGTCACGCCGTTAGTAACGGCGTGTGTAAGTCACCTTAACAACCCCGTTAAATTTAGGCCCAATTTGGTGCAATTCGATAAGGTTTAGGCAAAAGTTGGTCCTGTTTAAAGGTTTAGACTCAAATTGAGCAGTTGGCAAAGGTTTAGGCCCAATTTGGACATTAGGCCTATATATATATATAAACTAACTAAAAATGTCAATTACATTTCAAAAATTGCAAATGCAAATTTAGTATCTAACACAACAAGATTTCTAATTTATACACATTTTATATTTGCATGAAATCAAGCTAGAACAACATGAATTCTCAAGCATTATTACAATATTAGCAATTCCTTACTCTTCCATACCCGCAAATTCCAAAATGTAAGAGAAACATCAATTTCTTCCGATAATAACTGAGAAGAGCACTATACCAAGATGAAAAGAATGAGAACAAAGTAGAGGTATTAGGTGGCAACTTATCTTTACATCCAGCTAACAACAAAAGTTCAAGCTTCTTCAAAAGTCCCATGGAAGTAGGTAGTTGGGTGATATCACATCCATTTGCCTGAACCTCTTTCAAGGCTTCCAGCCTACCCAGATACTCTGGGAAACAGCTAAGTCTCCAGCAATTATTAACATCCAGCAACAAGAGCATTTAAGAATAAACACAGAGAACCATTATCAACCTGTCAAAAGAAGTGTTTTATATATTGATAATAATTAAGATGCAGTAAAATGAAATTATTACCATAATATCAGAAAGGAAATTAGCATCAAAAAAGGATTTTATCATTCCGATATCTTCCCAGTAGTCATCAAATAGATAGGCCTATCATATTAAACAACTGCAACTTAGAGGCACTGCCACCACAAACAATTGAAAAATTGGAAATTCGGGAAGAAATTGTATATCTACCTTAGCATTGTAATATTTCATAGCCAATGGAATGATTTCAGATCCAAAATCGTTGGCTGCTGGATAATGCTACCTAAAGAAGCAAAAAAAAATAGAGAAAAAGAAGCATCAAGTTTTCTGCTGCACACTTAAGAATTGCCATACTCTAAAAGGGTCAAACTGATGCACTTATTACTTGAGTAGTTTCAATAGAACTTCTGTCTTGAATAAATATATACCCATTGATGCAATGTATGGTGATTTGATTGCATCTTGAGCTGATAACCCAAGAATGGTTGTATCGACTTGCTGTGAAAATGAGAATATTCAATCAGCTAACTGCTAGGTTTAGCTTAAAACGAAATTTATATCAGAAGAAAAAAGGAAATGTATCAACCATCGATTTCAAACTTTCTCCCTTAGGCTTCTCAAGAAACTGCCAGATCTGTCCATTTTCATCAATCTTAAGCAGCCCAAAATAAGAGGCTCGACTGCAGAATAAGAACATAGTAAGAAGCAAAATGACAGAATGTTTCAACCATTTTTTTAATGCAGTTTCATTTTACAGACAAGTAAGAAGCACAAGTAATTTTAAATAGATTTTGTTAAAAGAATTCACCTTTCATATTTTTTTTTGAGAAAAGAATTCACCTTTCATCGACAGGGAGACAAGAAACAAATATATCAGCACCAGAAACAATGTGTTTTTGCAATAGAGATTGGTGTTTAAAAAAGGCTGAATATATAATGTGTCAAAGGCAACTGAGAAAGGTAAATAATCAAGGAAGAAGTGTGGTTTCCTGCAAAAATTCCATGTAATCCATTCTGTATAGATGATCACCAGATAATATCAGAATGTTCTCAATATGTCTATCTTTAGCATCCTACACAAGTTACCACAAAATGTCACCAAACTTTGTGAATACAAGAATTCTTGAAAAAATATGCAATTTAACTTCAGTCTTGCCCTGTACTATTTAGTTTTACTCCTTTTCCAGACATAATTCTTCACTCATTCTCCATTCTCCGCACGCATGCAATTTAAAGGGTGAAAAGGAAACCAATAATTCCTTTCCCAAAGTCTCATTGTACAACCATAAGTATGAGTCCTTTTTCTTGGCAAATGAACAATGACAGTTCCCCAACGACTCCACTGAGAAACCATTTATTCCTCTCCAAGTTCTACACTTCTATTGCTTTGGCTGTCAATATGAAGCCTCAATTCCTTTGCACCTTTCCTTTTATGTTAGAATTTTGACATTACTTTCAGCTCTAATAATATATATAAAAATATAAAAAAAATCCATATTCTTCACACAATTTATTGATTGTAAAAACTATTTCATTATCAAAAGTATATAGTGCAAATCCAACAGTTCTTTAGTCACCAAAAAATTATTTTCGATTACAATTCCTTCCTTATTTTCTACTAAACTGGTAAAAGTAACAGACTTTGCAAGCAAAAAACATATTCTCTCTTCAAAATAATGCTTTTTTTTTCAAAGGCAGCAAAAGCAAGCGTTTCTGAAACCCAAAAAAAAAACAAATCATTAAACAGATTAAACCTTCTGCTTGCCGAGAATCAGCTAACCCATTAAACAGAAGATTCATTACTTCATTAAATTCCCATAAACAAAGAGTTTCCAGAAAATCATGCTTCAGATTAAGAAGAGAGCTTACAACCCAACAAATTATACGATTAATTCTACTCAAGAGCTTATATGGAGAATAAAAAACGAAGAAAGAAGAAACAAATAAAGATTATATATAAAAAAAAAAGACAAACCTGGTTATGGCGAGGCTACCTCCGTTTCCCTCGCCTCAAATCGGAATAAGAGACTCGACTCCAACTCTTACTGAATCAGCTGCTTAGCTTAGCTTATGTGGTTTGTGCATACGGATTCAACTAGCATTCACTTGGGTAGCATTTGAACGAGTGGAGCAATCACCCGAAAATTAAAATGATTTTACTTGACTTTCTTTCCCACTGTAAATGAAACAATTTGGAAGAATAATTTTTAGAAAAGATAATGGGAGGTGTTAGGGATTTGGAAAGAAAATGCAAGAAAGGGGATTTTGCAGTTGATTTGGGCAGAAATCAGGAGGCGTTAAGGATTTCGAAAGAAAAGAAGCTAGGGATTTCGATGGTTCTTAAGGGGAAAATGACATTGGCGTTTTAGGTAGATTTTGTTTTCTAATTTTTTTTATAGTCTACGACATTTTTAAGAAAAAAAACACCATTAAATTATTTATTTTCATTAGCTGATAATAATTTGGAGGGAATAAACATATTTTACCCAAAAATTTTGCACGGAAATTTTTTCCTACCCAAATTTTTACAATGGTGTTTTTCATGAAAACGCCGTTGATT
The DNA here is from genome assembly GCA_001974805.1 of Corchorus capsularis. Lineage (NCBI taxonomy): Eukaryota > Viridiplantae > Streptophyta > Magnoliopsida > Malvales > Malvaceae > Corchorus > Corchorus capsularis. The sequence continues at coordinate 30,562 of AWWV01007811.1, forward strand.
TCATAAATTAGTGGCAATATAAAAAAACGCCGCTAAAATAGTGCAGCTATTTCCCCGTGTTGGTGTAGTGACCCCCCCCCCCCCCCCCAATTCACCACATCCAACTGGTGGCTCACTAGAACCATAATTGGAATATGGTCAGAAATAGATGAAAGTATATGCTTCTCAAAGCTATGATTAAAAAGCTCTAGCCAAGAATTCGACACAAAGCTACGATCCAAACGCTCAAAAACAAACTCCCCATTATCCTTCTATGCCATGTCATTCTTGGTCCTCGTAGAGGGAGTTCCAGCAAATCACAATGATCTATAGTTTCATGAAAAGCATTCATTAACTATTGAGGTCTTAAAGCACCCCTTTCTTATCCTCCAAAGATAATATTTCATTAAAATCACCCATGATTAACCATGGAAGATCAGACTGAGCAAATAAATGTCGAATTAACCTCCAAGATTCATTCCTCTGAGAGGTTTCTGGCATTCCATAAAAACCAGTTAAACACCACGAGTTTGCTGATTGTTGGTTAACATGAACATCAATGTGGTTCATCGAGTAGGAGTGTTATCAAATTTCAATATAACCTTAATATACTCCATCTCCAATTGTGTTACTTTTATCTCCGAAAGAAAAACAATGTTAGGAGTGTTACAACGGATTAGATCATTTAAATTATGAACTGCCTGAGAAGATCCTAAGCCCTGACAGTTCAAAGCTAAGCAATTCATTTCTTTCAGTAGAGTTGAGCATCATTTACTCCCTTCGCCGTTTACTTTACTTGGTCACCAACGTCACCGGATTCTTCAACACGATCTTCTGTCAGAGCTTCATGTTCCCTTGACCTCTTCATCGCTCCAGCCTCACCCACATCCAACAAAGAGATTCCTATTGACCGCTTCCTTCCTTAATATTTGATGCCTGTGTCAGAAAGTCGAAGGAATACTTCTCCGAAATCCTTGCCGCATTCTTCCATTTTCGCCTTGAACTTTGTTTCCCCGAAGTTTTAGCTCCAAAAACAAAGGGTGGAGAAGTAGCCAAATTAGCAGGATTCATTTTAGCAGTTGGATTGTCTATTGTCTGCCCTCCAATACCACAATCCTTTTTACGGCCCAAAATTTTATTCCCCGGCCCATCCAAATTTTATCAGCTGAAGGAGGCCCAATTTCATTAATAATTTGGCCCAAATATTGGCCAACTTTGCATCATCCAACCTAGCAGAACCCATTTTCATTGAGACTCTCCCCACTGGCGCTGAAGATTCTGTTGAATCATTCCCCATTTTTAGCGGCAGATAATCCTCAACCCTCTTGTGAGTTGAGTCGATTTCAACAACCTGCTCCCCTACATGTCTCACCGCCAAGGACAAACCTTCACCCTCAACCAACTTCTTGTTTTCCTCAATCCCATGGTCAACCACGACACCCTCATATGGAAATTTAGGAGCTCCCCTAAAATCCGTATCCTGCATTACCTACTGGCCTCGAAATTCGGAAGCCACTTCGCACGATTCACTCGCTTCCTCCAGCTCACGAGCCACTACTTTGCCACGTAACAGGAGGCTATCCTCGTGATATCAGATGTCTCTCGGACTTGCCACCAGCACATACTCAGAAATCCGATTTCTCGTGCTCCCTGTTTACCTTGGAGATGATCGCTAATCGCTATGCCTCTGACTGCCAACAGTGATCCCTCCAAAAGAATTTGGAGACATCGGACTAATGAATGCTGTCCTTCTTCCTCCACTATCTTTCCCGTCAAAGCGAGAAGAACTCATGGTTAATGATTCAGTCATCATGGATTCAAGAAACTTCCGCTCCACGAACCCCTGTGTCTTTCTCATTTGAGCCGCTAGCAATCTATCCCCCTCTTGGTGGTCAAGCATACCACAAACCCAACACACATCTGGACGTTTCTCATACAGAAATTTCACCTCCAATTCCCCACCATTTTCTGGAAGAGAAAGAAACGTATCATTCTTCAAGGGTTTCTTGACATCAATATTGACTCGGAGCTTGATAAACCTCCCATCTGAGACATCAACTTCAATAACCTTCCCCACAGACTCACCTGTTGCCACTCAGCCCTCTCATCCATTAACCGAGGAGGCAACTTGTAAACCCTTACCCAGAAAGGACAAGAGACAAATTGGATCTCCTCCAAAAGCATAAAACACCCATACTCCTGGTAGAGCAACAAAGAAGATCCATGGTTGATTAACAAACACCTTATCCTTCTCTAACTCATCCTCAAATTGGAAGATGAATAACCCCTTAACTATCAACCCCTTCTCCAACCCCCATGCCTGGAAAAAGACATTTCTCAAGATATCAACCATTCAACCTTAACCTTCTTCTTAGAAAACAGTTTTGCAATGAGGCAAAACCACTCAGCATCTTCTACAATATCATCTAATCACCCTTGGTCGATAACCACTTTCCCTTTCTCCCCCTCATTGATAGACATCTTGGGATACATATTAGAAAGATTACCCACCTCCATTGCCAGCAACAAAAAAACTATATTGTTTAAAAATATAACTAGCACACAAACACGCAAAGCTATGGAATAGCTACCAAAACCACTCATAATGGTGAACAAAGAATCATCCTTTTAAAAAGGACAGAATCGAAATTTGAATTTTAAAATTGAATTCAAATAGATGAATAATCTTAACTTAATGATCCTTAAGATATTTGACAATCAAAGAAATCAGCTTGTACCGAGACAAGATAGAGCCCTCACTAGGGAGGAAAGCTGAAGAGACCAGAGGAAACGAGAGAGAACTCATGTTTGTCTTTGTTATCATTTACCCTTACTTTATTGTTTTAAACTCTTATACTAAGTATCAATAACAGCGATATATTATGTTATAATATCTTGATTGCATAGCTACAATTATGCATAATATAATTGTGAATTTCAAAAACAAATACATAATAGGTTCAAACCATTATTTTACATATTACAACAATTCACATAATAATACATTAATTATAATGTTTCTGCTTGCTCGTTGACCAACAAACCACAACCCAACTATATGCTACTCCCTTGATAATTCACACCAACAAATGACGCAAAGGTCATGTTGTATAAATTTGTCAAATATGTTGTATCGAACAAGATAACATCCCCAAAGCTCACATAAGCAGCACATTTCTTCCCATCTGCCCAAAAAATGCTTTGTATTCTTAAATCATTCCCCAGATCCATGACATAGTAAAAATCTTTATCCTCCATCGAGCTTTTTCTCATAAATTGTAAAACTAAAGCCCCATCACCATTACCCAATTTTAGTCGTTGTTCTTTCAAAATGTAATTCTTGCAATCATTCTCGCTAAAAGTCATGTTATCATAGCCTCCTGCTTCCACAATAAGGGTATTGTAGCTCTTAGCGATCCTTATTCCTGCCCTCTCATTTATTTCTAATTTTCTCTTCACTAAATTGGAAATCACCTTATAGTACTGAAAGCCAACTCCTTTCTTGGGGGCCAAATTATGTGAATGTTCAGGAATGACACTCTTCACCTTGTACGCGGATCCATTCCAATGTATCCACATTCCAGCAAGACATTGTGCTTTTTGCGATGGCCTGGTAGAGCACATCTGAACCACACTTCGTTTAGGGCTACCTTCGTGTGAGCATGCAAAATGAACACATTGTACAAATCCACTTAATTTCTTATTGTCCCTCTGAATGCAAACTGTACATACATGCATACATACATACATACATACATATATATATATATATATATATATATATATACACTAGTAATGGCACGTGCCTTAAGCATATGTTAATAATTTATAAAACATATAAGAAATATTAAAATAATATAAATATAATAAATTACATGATATAATTTGTAACATATATAAGATGAATAAGTAATTTTTATAGATCATATATAATAAAAAAATCAAAATTCAAATGAAATAAGTATATAATAAATTATGCTTATATAGTCATTCGTATTCAAATGAAATAAGATATATAACTCAACCGCTTACCTCTCCACAGCCATACCCGCGGTATTCAGTTTCCTTCTTTAGTTTCTGTTTGACTTCTTATCATCTCATCCATTGACCCGCGGCGGCACTCGAGGTACATGCCTCTCCTCGGCCACAACCCGGTCCAAGTATAACATCTATTATCATTTATGTAGTGTAATATCACAATTATCAGTGATTTATTCAGCATTTTATGATTAACTCCCATGTGGCACTGAGGGCTAATTAGATAAGTTTTAGGGTTTTAACATTATCGAATATGAAAGAAACTTTCCTTTTGCGTTTACAGCTACATACCTGAAGGAAATGTAGGGCACCGGTGAAGTACGTGGGGGTTTTTTTTTTTGCCTGTGTAAGACATAACCCCCTCGTTTAATGAATCCAATGTGTACTTCCCCCAGTTGAACAATCGAATTTCTTCCGCACAACTGGAATCAACTTTTGGCTTACTACAAGCTTGCTGCTCGGGGCAAGTGTTGTCCCCATATCAAATAATGTAAACAGGCTCTTAAAAACCTCAATGTCTTCTACCTCTTCTAATCTTGCAATAATGCTTTTCAGATTAGGTTTTTTCAGTTGTGGGATCTCGAAATCGTAACAGTTATATGATTTCTCTATTGAAAAGCAGCCATTAGGTGCTAAAAGGAGACAAATTGAAATAACAAGAAAGTAAAAGGAAACAAATGAAGAAGAAAGAACTCACAACACAGCCAAATGATCTTAATCGAAGAATGGGTCAATTAAGTGCCTCCCCGCTTTGTTGTATAGTCATTGAGATATCTAATTGCACCTGAAGCATCTCGATCTGAGCAAGGGCGAAAGAGATTCAATAGGTGGGGGCTAAAAAAACAAAATGTAATAAGTTAATAAGTCATGACCGGTTGAGTTGTGAAGAACCAAAAGAGAGGCGATGCTCCTTTTATAGAGGCAATTTTAGTTTAGTTGGGTAAATGCTGGATTAAATGAAAGTTAATTGGATTTTGGTACTTTTTGCATCTGATAAATTAGGTTGAAGGTAGTTCTGCAACTTGACAAGACAAATTGGTAAAGGGTGTGAATGTAGTATTTAGTTAAGGTGGGTTGAAGCAAATATTTTGGAGGAGGAGAGCAATAAATGAATGTTGCCATAGTGGCTTCATGAGAATGATTATCTTTCATGAGGTTTAACTTTTATGTATAATGTGAGAACCTGTGTTTGTCTCCCGAATTGACTTGGAGACAAATTCAGATGGCAAAATACTTAAATGCAAAAAATAAAAACAACCCATTTGAAAGAAAATCACTCATTAAAGGGTAAAAATATAGTTTGCAAATTTTCTTTTGAAATAAAAACTACCCATTTGAAAAGAAAGATTAGCACTACAATCTAAAATTTTTTAATCTTAAATATAAAGTTATAAAGATTAGTATTCGTGTTGTTAAATCAACTGATATATGCACCGTAACTAGATCGTAATGTTTTGGAATCCATTCTTACCTTGGCAAGATTAGCAAGATTAGTATTAAACCTCGTTTATTTTTAGATCTCTTATTATTTGGATAAGGTATAGAATAAAATAAAGTATATTTTTATTATAGATTTATATTATTTTACACACAAGATAATGATGTATAACACCTCTTTACATTATTTATCTATTTTATTTACAGTACTTAATCAAATAAATTTATTTAATTATTAATAACAACGCCAACATCCATCATCTCTACCATGGGATGAACATCTACATCCCCTCTAAAACGTTTCCGACAAATATAAACAATAATATAGTAGATTGGAAGACCAAGACAAATAAGTGCAATCAAAATTGTACATACCATTACCACATAATGCGCTTCCTCGTCACCTGCTAAAGTCAAGTAACACGGAAAAATAACATTAAAATAGTAAGAACAAATCCAAATAGTTGATATTAAAGATTAAGAAAATAATTTAGAATTAATGAAGAAGAATTACTTATGCCTTGGTCCGATATGTTTGATTTGTCCTATATATACTTTGATGTCCTGACAAATTGTTTCAAATAAAAGAAAATATATTATAATATACTTCAAAAACAGTGTAACAACAATTTTGGTGTAAATGCCGTAAGAGCTAATGCATATAACCACATTAATGTTATTAGGTTTGCATTATTACGGTTGATGAATAAAGTGAGATAATTGAATCTAATGAAAAGTAGCATGAATTGATTATTCTAGTGAAATTTGACGTAACCGAATTAATTGATTGGAATTAGATTATTCTTCACATTTTGGTGAAAATATTCGAGATAACCATATGTTGAATGTTTAGCATATCTATTTCTATGTGCGACCCATGTGTAATATCCGTACAAAGTCCATACAATTTCGTATTTAAAATCCTCTCCATGATAATAGGTAAAACAACTATTTATTTTCTTTATTTATTTTATTTGTAATACTTAGCTAATTACATAATAATTTAATTATTAATAACACCATAAGGTTCCACAACCTCATTGCTAGGATGAATACGTGAATCCCCTGAAAATCGTCTACGACAAATATAGACAATGAAAAAGACCACCACAACAATGCAAATTAGTGCAATTATAATTACACATACGAGGACGTAAATAGGTCTTCCTATATCATCTGGCACCATGGCAAGCATTCTCGAGTTGACTTCCATTTACAGCCTGAAAATTATGATTTGATTGATGAAAGTTATATAATCGTCTACGAAAAATAATATAAATAAAGATGATGTAATATCTCATCCTCATTATTGGGATGAACACATGAATTCCCTATAAATCGTCTACGACAAATATAGACGATGAAGAATATCACAATAACATTACAAATGAGTGCAATTAGAATTGCACATACAAGGACATGATAAATAGGTCTCCTCCTATTTCATCTGTGAGCATCATCGCAATCTTTCTAAAGTTCACTCCCATATGCAATAGTTTCATATTTCGATTGCCTGAAAAATTATTTGATTGCATCAACTCCAAGTCAAGGTTAAAAACTCGCATATTGTTGCATCTCCATGATACATACTCTCCATGATTGACCGGTGATGTCAATCAACCACAAAAACGAAAACCTAACAAACTCTTTCTAATAAGTACATAAGGCAAGTCATGGTAGATCACACAGAGAAGAAACGAATCCAAATTAACTGTAGCAAAACAACTAAGAATGCAAACAGGTTAATAGCAACAGATTATATAGAAAGCTGGTTGTCACAAAATCAATTAAATAGAAAACAATAAGATAAATGCAGTACTCCACCACATATCCCCACTTATGCATTCATTCCCCCGCTCCGCAGCGTTGTTGACATCCCTGCACAAAAACTTTCCCGAACAAAGGCTGGCACCCACATTTCCCGATTCTTGTACAACTTGGTGAACCATCTGTTCTCTCTGTAGCCATAGGTTACAACCATCTGAGTCCAGTTTTCCTCAAACTCCCTCTAGTCACCGAATTAAATACAACACTTTTAAACTTGGCCTTGATCTCCTTCTGGTTGGCTTTTCCAATTATGTGTCGCGGCAAATGGTTGGTGAAATGGAATTGGCACCAACAGTGACGAGTTTCTAGGAACACAGATTTATAGCTTTCTTCATCGCACTACATGAGTCTGTTATTATTCCCTTGGGTTTTTTTCCCATTCATACAATCCAATTAATTCTGAAACAGCCACTAAAATGTTTCTGCTTTCTCGTTGGCCAACAAACCACACTCCAACAATATGCTACTCCCTTGATGATTCACACCAACAAATGACGCAAAGGGCATGTTGTATGATTTTGTCAAATATGTTGTATCGAACGAGATAACATCCCCAAAAAATGCTCTGCTCACATTGTTCACAAGAAACAAGGGAACTATGATTCTTACTTGTGCCACAAACTCCACAAGAGCATGAGGGAAAAAACCAGTCACCATCGGGAACTTGATGGAGGCCAAGGCAATTGACGTGGAAAGCAGAAGGGCAGCCATCGCAGCAAACTAATTCACCACCGTCACGGCAAACAGAGCAAACCGAATCAGTCTCGTCCTCTTGGAACAAGTTGTGTTGCTTCACATATTAAGGCTTTCTACTTTGAAACTCTTGATTTTTGAAGCCTGAACTTCCTTTTGAAGTTCAGTGAGTGACCGGCCACTGCCGTCATCCAAGATTATATTGCCAGCTGGCCTATGATTGCCACTACTAGCATGAGTCTCAAAGGCGGTGAGACCAAAAACACTTGAACAACAATCACATTAAATCCCTTCCCGAGTAATTCGCCCTTTCATCAAAGGGTTTGGGTTTCCTTGCTTGCCACGGTAAAACATTTTTGCCAACTCTGGAACCACATTGTTATCTAATAACCATGTAAGAATGGTTTCGGGTTGGCGACGAGAGGAACTAGACACTGGACCCTCCCTAACCCTTTTCTCTGCCGCCGGCACACGATTTTCTCTGGAAATTTTCAGTGACTTTTTGGGTTGAGTTTCTTCCTCTTAGACAATGGCTGATATTCTTTGGTTTTTTCTCTAGAAATTTTCAGTGGCTTTTAGGTTTTGATTTGGGTTGCTTCTTTTCGGATGGCGGTGGTTGATATTCTTCATCGGTTTTTTCTGTACAAATTTTTATTTTCTTTTTAGGGTTTGGTTGGGGTTTCTTGGTTTCGGACTGTGGTTGATATTTTTCATCATCTCTTCCTTCTTGTTCGGTTTGGCGGTGCAAAACTTTTCTTTTCCTTGTTTTTTGTTGCTGATCGAACCCGGACCCATCAATGTACGTTTTGCATGCCGTTTTCAATGAGATATAATCTTTTCCGGCTGGGGATCGATAATGGAGTTCTTTTTCCCCTTTCTTTGATTTATGCTAGAAAGTCCAACCCTCGGAAAGGAGATGGCTTTTAGCATTTGAAGAAATTGAAGAATTTTTCCTACCGGAGGTTGCCTCCTGAGACCAGCGGAGCACCGCCTCTCGCCCGCTGTCTACAGGAACAACCATCATGATAGTTATTGAGAAACAAAAAAACTCTTTGATAGTCTTTTCTTGTAATACTGTTTATAAGAATAAGAAAGACTGCAGTTATTATAATCCTAATAGGATTTTGTTTTTTCTCCACCACTAATCCTATTAGGATTAGGGATACATCTACTTATTTTCCTTTCCACCACGAAAGGAAATCTGCGATTACATCACAAATTATTGTAAAAGTTGTGTGATATCGAGAAAGGCTTCAAGCCTTCATGTTGTAAGTCCCAAAGAAATTCGTAATGACTTGTATGACCCACAACAACAAGAGAAAATAAAAGGATTTTATTTATTTTTCTTTATAAACTGAATTTATCACTCTTTTCTTATTCGTTTCTTTTGTGGTCATTGGCTTTGAATTAGTGGATTTTGGGTTTTTTTTGCTTTGTTGCCCATTATTATTCCACTAAAAACAAATTAATTCTAAGATTCTCTCATGGATTTTAATAAGAAGAGCTTCCAACAAAAAATATAGAGTAGAGTTTCAGATTTTGTAAATTAAACTAACGAAATTTAGATTTCTTAATTTGTTGGATTTAGAATTTTAGTGAGATTATCAGACTCAAGAGGAATGGAATTTGGAATTTTTCTTCTTATTGAAAAAGAAAAAAAAGATTTGGAGGCCCTTTCTATTGACAAATAAAATTGTTCTTCTTCGTATTCAAATGAAATAAGATATATAACTCAACCGCTTACCTCTTCACAGCCATACCTGCGGTATTCAGTTTCCTTCTTTAGTCTCTGTTTGGCCTTCTTATCATCCCATCCATTGACCCGCGGTGGCACTCGAGGTATATATCTCTCCCCGACCACAACCCGGTCCAAGTATAACATCTATTATCATTTATGTAGTGTAATATCACAATTATCAGTGATTTATTGAGCATTTTATGATCAACTCCCATGTCGCACTGAGGGCTAATTAGATAAGTAGAAATTTAACATCATCGAACATGAAAGAAACTTTCCTTTTGCGTTTACAGCTACATACCTGAGGAAATGTAGGGCACCAGTGAAGTACGTGGTTTTTTTTTTTTTTTTGCCTGTGTAAGACATAACCCCTCGTTTAATGAATCCAATGTGTACTTCCCCCAGTTGAACAATCGAATTTCTTCCGCACAACTGGAATCAACTTTTGACTTACTGCAAGCTTGCTGCTCGGGGCAAGTGTTGTCCCCACATCAAATAATATAAACAGGCTCTTAAAAACTTCCATGTCTTCTTCCTTTCTAATCTTGCAATAATGTTTTTCAGCTTAGGTTTTTTCAGTTGTGGGATCTCGAAATCGTAACAGTTATATGAGTTCTCTATTGAAAAGCAGCCATTAGGTGCTAAAAGGAGACAAATTGAAATAACAAGAAAGTAAAAGGAAACAAATGAAGAAGAAAGAACTGACAACACAGCCAAATGATCTTAATCGAAGAATGGGTCAATTAAGTGCCTCCCCGCTTTGTTGTATAGTCATCGAGATATCTAATTGCACCTGAAGCATCTCGATCTGAGCAAGGGCGAAAGAGATTCAATAGGTGGGGCTATGTCGCAACGTCCCGGTTCGGGGGGGTACCGAACCCTACCGTTTAACGACTTTAAAGAGAAAAACTAACTAAGGGAGTCGCCACTAATTTTTTTTAACCTAGGTGTGATTAGCCACCTATCAGATTATTAAGCCTAATGTTAATCTAAGCTCGGCGAAGGCAACACTAAACCTAATAAACGGTCTTCTAACCAGAGTCCTAAAGGTTCGGGAGTCGGGTACGCGTGGGGAAGGATTAGCACCCCCACGACGCCCGTTAAAGACGGCACTGACTAGTCTAGACTTAACTGTGGGTTTCTACTGTTGGTTGTTCCTATCTTTAAATATTTTCATGCCATTAAGAAATTTTATTAATTTTTGAAATTAAGCAAACAAACAAGCAAGCAAAAAAATAGTTTTTTTATTTTGAAATAGGAATGTTGGGGAACTTTCCCGTTTATTGTTTGGGCTCCTCATGATGAGGATTTTCTTTAAAACTTACTGTTAAAACGACTCCATTTGAAAAATGATGTTTGAATGTTTTGAAAAGACTTAAATTGAACACTTTGAAAACTTGATGGGAACTTTCCCAATTTGAAAAAGACCTAAATTGAATACTTTGAATACTTGGAATGAAATTCTTTTTTCCTTTTTTATTTTTTGAATTTTTTATTTTTTTTTGATTTTTGAAAACCTTTTTATTTAATTTCGAAATACTCAATTTTTTTCTCTTTAATTTTTTGAAAAAATAGCTTTATTCTTTTCTTTTTTGGATTTTTCTTATCAATTTATTGAAAGTTACTAAATCTAAACCCTAAAAATGCATGAATGCACATGATGCATGTTTTCCAGTTTAAGATTAATTACCCACCAATTATACGAGGAACACCTTTGATCGCCTCCCAATAAATGGTAAACGGTCTCCGGAAATTTCCAAGCCTCCGGGAGAAGGCGAGCAAACTCAGACACACATGAATGAGCCGCCCTCCTTTCCCATCATGGGAATCATTTTAATTAGTCTCATGATTATGGTAACAACAATATAAGTATGGAAATTAAATATGAATGCCCATGCACCTATTCCTAAATTCTATCTTTTTTATTCATTTATTTAATGAGAGAATGTCTATATTGGATTATACTTAGACTTAAAATATCCTTGAGGTCATACTTTATAGAGGCCCAAATGTAACTACATTGGAAGTATAAGTCCAAATCACATAATAACACCAAAAAAAATGCTCAATGGGCCCAAAATAACATGCAAAGCCCAACAGGAAATATTAAGACAAAACAAAGTAAATAAATAGGCCTAAACTAAGGAAGGCAACCCAATTTAATGCTTAAAGCCCAATACTAAAGTCCCAATATAACTAAGTAATGAACCCAAATAAATTATTAAATTAGAAAGTCCCAATTCAGAAGCCCAATAATCTTGCCCTAATACCACTTATTTCCCAAAGTTTTTACTAACCTAAAAGGCCAAAAACAATCCAATATCTTAATTTCTAACCATTTTCATCTTTTAAATTCCAAAATTAGTTATCTTAACCCGTATCCTATTAGGCCGTAACCTTCTCCTTTATTTTCAAATTTATTTATTATTTAGTTTCCTAAAGTTAAAACTTTTGACTAATTAACTTCAACTACTACCTTAAATCTTGTCCTTAATTCTTTCAACTTTCCTTATATATATAAATATTAGTTCCCATAGTCAACTTAACTAATAAAGACCTTATCTTTATTCTTCCTCTTCATATACCATAGCTACTAAATTCAAATTCTACGTATTCCAAAGCTAACCAACCGAAATTGATATTAATTCAATAATTCCTATGATCTAGTTACTAAAATGAAAGCTATTTAACTGCAAAATTAATCCTAAATCTAAGTCATTAGGGGGCTTATCAATTAAACCAGGGATCTAATCGAATAAGTACTAAGGTCAGGTCCTCAATCAATACGAATCTAGAGATTTTAGGGGGCTAAATCGCATGACTTATTAAAGCTTGAACTTAAATAACAGACTAAACCCAAAAACACATCGTGAATATATATACTAACGTTAAAACAAGAAAATTAAAACCCTAGATCTACTTTCTCTCACCTTCTCTCTCTTCCCCACAGGAGATCCCTTTCGCGGTGGCGCCGCCGTCGCCGGAGTGTCCTTTGATGCCGACGAAGTGCAGATCGGCTCGCCTCCTTCACCCGGTCCCGAATCTGGCACCAGCTTCACCAACAGCCGCTTCTAACCACCTCGAACAACCCTTACCCGACTCAAACTTGCGGTACTCCGATCTCAAATTCCTACCATCAGATGGAGCTGCCTTTTGGGTATGTTTGTCCTCTTCCCGTGTTCTTCCTTTTAAATGAATCAATTCTCGGATCTAACTTCTCTAACTTTGAAAACCCCAAACATGAAACCAAGAACCCTAACTCTCTTTTTTGTTGGTTTTTTGAAGGAAATTACCGAAACTAAGGAAAGAATGGATGAAATACCGAGCCTAAACGATGGTAAGGATTGATGGGAAGGTAAAACTCTATCTCTTGTATTTTCTTTGGTATTTTTCTATTTCGATGAATCTGGAGACTACTTGGGAATTTTTGGTGTTCAATGTTGTTAAAAATGCTAACTAAGGAAAGAAAAGTAGATTCTTTTTGATAGGAAACAATAAAAAAACCGAAACTATTTTTGGGTTCTCTGTGAATGTTAAGATGGCTAAAAATGAAATCTTTTTGGTTTTTTTTCTTTGTTGCTAGGAAAATGAAATCAGAAAATAAAAAGAGTAGTCACTAGATGAAAGAAAAGTTTGGAATCAAAGTATTTTTGTATTTTTCTTATTTCATGAAAGAACTCACTGAAAAACTCAAATTTGCTCTGCTAGGGTTTTTTTTTGGAAACTGTGCCTCTCCCCCCTTAGGGTTTTAGGAAATGTTCGCTTATATAGGACCTCTTGAGTGATTTTTGCTCGCTGATGTGTTTGGGGAGTGAATGCATGTGATTATGCTCTGAATTTGTCCTTTTGTGCAGGTGTAAATTGTTGTTTCAAGCGTGTGTGCTGAATCCAATTATGCTCTGGACTTGTCTTTTGTGAGTTAGGAAAAGCTGAGCTGGCAATGGTGAGGTGTCAAGGGTTCTCAGGTATACGCCTCTTTCTCTCTTACTAACTGAGATTGGGGAATTGCTGACTTCTGTGTTGATGCACTTTCTCTTGCCCTTGTGCAATTGCTTTGGCTTTTCCTTGTTTCTGAATTTGGCTTGATCATTCTAAAATTGGTGAATGCACTTTAACCTTGGGAAGTGACTTAGCTGCTTTTTTGGTACACTGTTTTTGTGTCTCCACTTGCTGCTTTATATTGGGTTTGATCATTGCACGCTACTGCCTTCTGCATTTTGTTTGTTGCCTTTTGCATTCTTGATTTTGTTGTGCAAGCACGCAAGCTTCAATGATGCAGCAATGTTAATTGGAATTAGGCAAAACCACCTTGTCCGTATGAGTTTAACATGGGGAAGGAACCCACTCCTTGATTGTCCAGTCAGCACAAGAGAGGACGGGCCATGGCAATTTCATTGTAAATTGAAGGAGTTTTATCAAGGAAGAAAGGATGAGAAGTAAAGAAAAATTAGGAGCTATTAACATGTAAATGGAGATTTATTATTACTACTATTTTTTTGTTGTATTTTCTCTCAATTTTCCTATATATTATTATCATTTAAATCTTTTTGTATTTTGTAATGTGTCTCCTTTGGTATCTAAATAACAAAAATCAAAATGAACATGGACCTTCCTCAATTTGCAATTCGAATGCAAGCCCAAAAGTGAATAATGGCAAGAAATGATCAGCACCATAAGTCCAAATGCAACAGGTGAAAGTTTAAAGCCAATTGGTCTAACCAAATTAATGAAAATGGTAAGGCACAACTAAGGAAAGGGACAAAGGTTATCCAAAGCAACAAAGACCCAAATTAATAATTGATGGACTAAGTTAATAAATCAAGATTCAACTTGTAAAGTGATTAACTATAAACCTAATAAATAAAAGCCAAAATGGAAAAAGTCTATCAAAAATTAAACTGATAACTTTACTAGTATTACAAAATTTCTTTTTGTGATTTTCCCATTTTTATTCTCTCTCTCCCTTTTTTTTTTTGAATGTAATACATAAAATCACTCATTATATTCTACTGAATTGCCAAAATGTCAAAATAAATTATGAAATGACTTAAAAACCCCTAAATGCAAATCAAGAAATATTTTAAACTAAATAAAAAGGGTATGGGCTAAAAATGGGTGTCTACAGGCTAAAAAACAAAATTTAATAAGTTAATAAGTCATGACCGGTTGAGTTGTGAAGAACCAAAAGAGAGGCGATGCTCCTTTTATAGAGGCAATTTTAGTTTAGTTGGGTAAATGCTGGATTAAATGAAAGTTAAGTGGATTTTGGTACTTTTTGCATCTAAATAAATTAGGTTGAAGGTAGTTCTACAACTTGACAAGGCAAATTGGTAAAGGGTGTGAATGTGGTATTTAGTTAAGGTGGGTTGAAGCAAATATTTTGGAGGAGGAGAGCAATAAATGAATGTTGCCACCGTGGCTTCATGAGAATGCGTTATCTTTCATGAGGTTTAATATTTATGTATAATGTGAGAACCTGAGTTTGTCTCCCGAATTGACTTGGAGACAAATTCAGATGGCAAAATACTTAAATGCAAAAAATAAAAACAACCCATTTGAAAGAAAACCACTCATTAAAGGGTAAAAATATAGTTTTCAATTTTTTTTTTGAAATAAAAACTACCCATTTGAAAAGAAAGATTAGCACTACAATCTAAAATTTTTTAATCTTAAATATAAAGTTATAAGGATTAGTATTCGTGTTGTTAAATCAACTGATATATGCACCGTAACTAGATCATGATGTTTTGGAATCCATTCTTACCTTGGCAAGATTAGCAAGATTAGTATTAAACCTCGTTTATTTTTAGATCTCTTATTATTTGGAGAATGTATAGAATAAAATAAAGTATCTTTTTATTATAGATTTATATTATTTTACACACAAGATAATGAGGTATAACACCTCTTTACATTATTTATCTATTTTATTTACAGTACTTAATCAAATAAATTTATTTAATTATTAATAACAACGCCAACATCCATCATCTCTACCATGGGATGAACATCTGCATCCCCTCTAAAACGTTTCCGACAAATATAAACAATAATATAGTAGATTGGAAGACCAAGACAAATAAGTGCAATCAAAATTGCACATACCATTACCACATAATGCGCTTCCTCGTCCGATATGTTTGAATAGTCCCATATATACTTCGATGTCCTGACAAATTGTTTCAAATAGATAAAAATATATTATAATATACTTCAAATACAGTGTAACAACAATTTTGGTGTAAATGTCGTGAGAGCTAATGCATATAACCACATTAATGTTATTAGGTTTGCATTATTACGTTTGATGAATAAAGTGAGATAATTGAATCTAATGAAAAGTAGCATGAATTGATTATTCTAGTGAAATTTGAGGTAACCGAATTAATTGATTGGAATTAGATTATTCTTCATATTTTGGTGAAAATATTCGAGATAACCATATGTTGAATGTTTAGTATATCTATTTCTATGTGCGACCCATGTGTAATATCCGTACAAAGTCCATACAATTTCGTATTTAAAGTCCTCTCCATGATAATAGGTAAAACACCTATTTATTTTCTTTATTTATTTTGTTTGTAATACTGAGCTAATTACATAATAATTTAATTATTAGTAACATCATAAGGTTCCACAACCTCATTGCTAGGATGAATACGTGCATCCCCTGAAATCGTCTACGATAAATATAGTCGATGAAAAAGACCACCACAACAGTGCAAATTAGTGCAATTATAATTACACATACAAGGACGTAAATAGGTCTTTCTATATCATCTGGCACCATGGCAAGCATTCTCTAGTTGACTTCCATTTGCAGCCTGAAAATTATGATTTGATTGATGAAAGTTATATAATCCTCTACGAAAAATAATATAAATAAAGATGATGTAATATCTCATCCTCATTATTGGGATGAACACATGAATCCCCTATAAATCGTCTATGACAAATATAGACGATAAAGGATATCACAATAACATTACAAATGAGTGCAATTAGAATTGCACATACAAGGACATGATAAATAGGTCCCCTCCTATTTCATCTGTGGGCATCATCGCAATCTTTCTAAAGTTCACTCCCATATGCAATAGTTTCATATTTCGATTGCCTGAAAAATTATTTGATTGCATCAACTCCAAGTCAAGGTTAAAAACTCGCATATTGTTGCATCTCCATGATACTTCCTCTCCATGATTGACCGGTGATGTCAATCAACCACAAAAACAAAAACCTAACAAACTCTTTCTAATAAGTACATAGGGCAAGTCATGGTAGATCACACAGAGAAGAAACGAGTCCAAATTAACTGTAGCAAAACAACTAAGAATGCGAACAGGTTAATAGCAACAGATTATATAGAAAGCTGGTTGTCACGAAATCAATTAAGTAGAAAACAATAAGATAAAAGCAGTACTCCACCACTTATCCCCACTTATGTATTCATTCCCTCGCTCCGCAGTGTTGTTGACATCCCTGCCTAGAAATTTTCCCGAACAAAGGCTGGCACCCACATTTCCCGATTCTTGTACAACTTGGTGAACCATCTGTTCTCTCCGTAGCCATAGGTTACAACCATCTGAGTCCAGTTTTCCTCAAACTCCCCCTAGTCACCAAATTAAATACAACACTTTTGAACTTGGCCTTGATCTCTTTCTGGTTGGCTTTTCCAATTATGTGTCGCGGCAAAAGATTGGTGACATGGAATTGGCATCAACGGTGACGAGTTTCTAGGTACACATATTTTATGGCCTTTTTCATCGTACTACATTGGTCTGTTATCATTCCCTTGGGTTTTTCCCATTCATACCATCCAACCAATTCTGAAATAGCCACTAAAATGTTTCCGCCTGCTCGTTGGCCAACAAACCAAACCCCAACAAAAATGCTACTCCCATGATGATTCACACCAACAAATGACACGAAGGGCATGTCGTATAAATTTGTCAAATATGTTGTATCGAACAAGATAACATCCCTAAAGCTCTTATAAGCAACACGACTCCTCCCATCTGCCCAAAAAATGCTATGTGTTCTTAAATCATCGCCCAGATTCATGATATAGAAAAAATCTTTATCCTCCATCAAGCTTTTTCTTATAAATTGCAAAACTAAAGCCGCGTCACCATTACCCAATTTTAGCCGTCGCTCTTTCAAAATGTAATTCTTGCAATCATTCTGACTAAAAGTCATGTTATCATAGCCTCTTGCCTCCATAAGGGTATTGTAGCTCTTAGCGATCCTTATTCCTGCTGTCTCATTTATTTCTAATTTTCTCTTCATTAAATTGGAAATCACCTTATTGCACTGAAAGCCAACTCCTTTCTTGGGGGCCAAATTATGTGAATGTTCATGAATGACACTCTTCACCTTGTACGCGGATCCATCCCAATGTATCCCCATTCCAGCAAGACATTGTGCCTCCTGCGATGGCCTGGTAAAGCACATCTGAACTGCGTTTCGTCTGGGGCAACCTTCCCGTGAGCATGCAAAATGAACACGTTGTACAAATCCACTTAATCTCTTATTGTCCCTCTGAATGATTCCAAACCCATATCTCTTCCCATAGAATGCATAAAGCATTGCAAATTCAACAGAATCAAATGCCATACCTATATGTAGGCTGAGAACATCGGTGTCTTCATCCACCCTTTCTATGACTGGAACCTTATTGCAAACGTCAGGCAACACTTCATCCCTACCAATGGCATGGCCACTGCTGCTTTAACCACTAACTGTTACGGATACATTAACATCATTTTGACATCCCATTCCAATATCCTCCTAGAAATACATACAATGAGAAACAAACTAAACCCGTAGTATAAATCATGTCACTTCTTAATAGCTTTACAGATTTAATCATATATCTACATATATGATTTTGGTATATAAGGCAGAGATATCATCTCTTAATACATTGTACATGAATTTTGAGTGCATCAAGTGTAAAAAATGTTGCATCCTAAAACAGAGTGGAAGCACGAGTATTACAGGAAAACAATACCTCACCTCAACTCCATTGCAACTATCCTCCATCATCGATTACGTGTGCAAAAGTGACCAATGTTGCATCCTAAACCCTAGACGTTCGAGAATACAGGGGAAAATGTAAATTTTTTGACATTAGAATATAAAGGAAAACCCATAACGGCATTAGAAGAATTTCATAATAAATAGCACCACAACCCAAATGAAGTCTACTGAGTGTTATAAGTAAAGCTTCTGCTCCAAAGGAAAAAATTGTAAGTTGGACCAACAAAACACAGAAGTACTTGTTGCAGTCAAGCCAGAATAAAATGAGGAAGATGAAGGATGGGGGCAGGGGTTCGAACCCTTGCCCTCCCTTCCCCCCTCCCCTTTGTTGTAATGTTCCCGTTGAACAAAAAAATAGTGAAGAAAAAGAGGATGAGAACAATAATGTGAAATTTTTTTAGGGTTTGGTTCGATGGGGAAAAAAGGGAAAAAAAGTAAAGGTATTTCCATTTTGGAATAGAAATAAATGAGAACCTACCTTAATAACAACGAAAAGGGGCTGGGGAGTTGAGATCAGAAGTTGAGGTACATATGATGCTTGCTAAAAGGTACCTAATATATTATTATATAAAAATTTGATAAGGATGCTAGCTCACTCAAAAGATTTCCTAAATGAATGCACCTTTTAGGAATTCCCTAAAGGAGGAGCCTATACACACTAGTTTAGTGTACTAAAGAGCAGCACTAATGGTTTATAATAATTTGGAAACTGTAGCCAAACATAAGAGGACAAATATACCCTTAGACAATAGAGATTTTCTCAGTTTTAAGTCTTAACATTAGGTTCTGTTAAAGCCATCGGTCTCTCCTTCCAAGAAGCCTGTGATCTCCTTTGACGCCATGTCTGCCTCTGGTTAGTCTAAACCTCAACCTCACCCGACTTCTCCTCCATCATCATCATTTATTCTGACCTCTTTCCTAGTTTGAAGGGTGCATTCTTTTCTGTCTTTACCTTGTATATCATTTTTTGCTTTTAACCGACAATCAAAATGTGATTTAACTTTGTTTTGCTCTCAACATCATAGTGCACTAAATTATTCTTCTTTGAATCTCTAATTCCTTATGGGTGCAAATTAACCTCTAGAATAGCTTTTTATATAGTTAGTACTAATGTTGAGTGCAATAAATTAGTACTTATAGCTTTATTGTTCCCTAAAGTCAAGCATTCTTTTTTTTTAGTAATAAAATCATGCTTTCTTATAAAGTTCTTGCGAAGTGAAGATGTAAATAAGTGTCCAATATTTAAAATATGTTTTTAAGGGTCTGAACCGCACTTGTTTTAAACGCCTAACCAAAGGTGCGTGAGGCTTTGAGGCTGATGTCTTGATGACATGTGGCCTTTAATTAATCGACACCCTCCATCATTTTCATCATTTTTACTTTGATTTGGTGCGTGAGTCTTTTAGGAAAAATACGGTAATGTTGAATGCATCTAGGTCCCCACAAGCTAAACTTGCACTTAAACATAGGAGTAAGTAGCATAGATCAAAATGGTTGTATTTTTTGTATATACTAACATAAGTTGAATGTATCTATGTCCCTATCAGCTAAACCTAAACAGCCCAATAGGGAACTAAACAACAAAAATAAAAATAAATATTTACAAACCCAACAAATGTGAAACAACCAATGAAAATTGGTTATATATGTCAGTCCAGGGTTAATCAAGAGCCACAAGTAATGATTATAGAGCTAACTATAACTATGATTGGAGCTAACTATAACTATGATTGGAGCTAACTACAAGGTTTAGTCCTCATGTACTGCCATGTCACCGCCTACCGCTGCTTGAGCTGCTTGCAGAACACGTTCCTTTTCTACATTGTTGTCATCCATTAGCAATCCCAATAAAAGTTGTGCACGATACTTATGTACAGTATGTTCTACCTTCGAATATACATGTAGAGAGTTTAAACAATTGTAAATTCTGCATAGCCAGTATCATCCCTTGTTAATTCAGGAATACTACTTCTATTCGTAAATATATTTATATATATATAATTTAATCTTATAGCTCAAAATCCAAAAATAGTATGATGACTCACCTTGTCCAAGGAACTTGAAATCGTCCTAGTATTACAACCATTCCACAACTTGAGGTGCTTCAAAAGGTATACCCACAATCGTTAGAACTGTCATTTACGAAAGGAGAAATCAATTATATTGTGCATTGATTACTATCTAAAATATAAAACTGTTGTTGCCATTAAGAATTGTACTTGTCATCTGACTGCCATTCAAATTCCGATCGTTCCTCACGTGTAATTTTGTATTGAATCAGTAGCTGGATGCATGTACCTCTTCAGAGTGATGCCATGACCATTTTTTGCACCAATAACCAGTTCATAAATTATTTGGCTGCTTCGAACATATGTTTGATGCAACGTCAAGTCAACGCATATACATCTTATATCTCAGTTGTAATAAAGTACTCCATTATGGTAATGACATAAGTATTAAGTGTGGATTCGGGTTTACCAGTCTCGGAGGGAACCCCTTATGCACGGCTCCAATTAGCTTCTTTCTCGAAGCTATTATTTGGATCTTTTCAGAGGCCGTGTTCACACAGTTCAGTACCCAATGGTTGTTTGCACACAACGAAACAAAGATCCATCGAAAGATTTGTTGGATGTGGTAGCATAACATAACATATCAATGTATAAATACTAAGTTTGATAAATAAATGAGTGTATTTAGTATTGCCGCAATTTTTCTGAGTTTTCTCTAGTGTTCATACTGTTTTATTGCCTTAAGCTTAACTAAGTTGGTTCTTGACCTTTACAGGCTTTAGTTAAGCTTCCATTGAGGAGATTAAAACCTAGTTTTGGACACAAGAAGATTAGGGTGTTTAGGGTTTAAGGCAATATAAGCAGAAACCTATAAATAAAGTCATAAACCCAAAACCGATTTTAAGAAGGACCAAAGTCTTACCAGCCTAGCATTCTGAACTCCAACCAGTGACGGACGATATGAGTCTATTAGACTGTCCACTTTTTCACTGAGCCTTCCGAATGAAAAAAACAAAAGAGAATCACCACATCCTCATAAAAGAACTTCGCCACCTCTCTGGACGCCATCCTTAGTAGAATGAGCGAGTCTCTGGGGGTCCCCTTTAGGGAGAAGAGGAGAAAGAGATGACTAACTTACAAAAGGAAGGAATGAATCAGTCCATTTACCAAGAACTAGCTAATATCTGGATTACCCAATTTCTCCCGTCTTTTGAGATCTGTTTCGCTAGACAATTTGGCACATCGACCCGAGGATCTGGGGTCTGATGGGGTTCTATCCCTCCCACGCCTCTGAGGTTTATCTCACAAACAATAAACTGTAAATTCATGTGGTTAGCTAAAGACTTCAGAGGTTCGGGAGCATGATACAGAATGAAATGCCATAGAAGTAAGTACAATCAAGTTTGTATTTGTGTTTTGTTTTTTTTCGGTCACTGTTGTATTCTAACAACCAGCACCTCCACACTTTCAAAATCACAACATTCAGTGAAAGAAAAATAATTATAACAATAATATTAATTTTTCACTCAATACTTGCATTGTTTTGCACTGAACACTTTCCCCCCACGCCTTACCCGAAACAAAGAACTGATGACGAATCCACCATCCGTTAATCCAAATCTTGCATTCATCACTCGTACATACATTTCAACGACCTGATTATACTCACACAATCAATCTTTAGTACTACGTAAGTCATTAAGTGTTTCATTCTAGTCAAAAAAAAAAAAAGCTGATGTTTATGGTTTGCTCACCAAGTTTGAAAGCCATGATCCTCGCAAAAGGCTTCTTAAGTCCCTTCGTTCCAGCTTCCAGCTATGCATGCTGCATAGGCATTCACTGCAAAGTATATAATAATGGCGTTATAAGAATGTTCTAGCATAATGATGATAGTAATGATAGTAAAAAGCATATTCGTTCATTTAACCCTCAAATCAATGAGCAATACCATCACAATTATCTATCTCAATATCACCTACAAAAAATTCAGATCACTTACAAATCAACTAACGATTTCTCCCATGCATAGTCTAGAACCGCTCGCTCCAACTCCGGCAAAAGTTGACGCTGTTTTACCTTCAATTTATCAATTGGCAATTTTCCCGGCCAAATCTTCTCTAAGCATCTGCTTTGTTGTCCTTGTCCTCCTTCATTTTTGGGGTTTCTATTTATGATCTGCATTCCAATGATCATCATTTCAAGGTCAGTGTCTGACATAATACTGGTGTGAGAAAAGGCGAGCTCCACTATGCCTCGAATCTCCATTTCGCAGCTTCTTACTGTGTAAGTCTAACCAGACTCAATGTGCCCCCTCTGTAGAGACTCCATAACATCCCAAATTTTCTTATTAGCACCACTAGTACGAGTGTTTGTGATTTTCCGCTCATCAGAATTGGAGGCACCGATAAGTTTTGTGCCACTTGAACCCGTTACTTCTTTTGCTTGTGGTTCAGCTTTGGCTTTGTCATTTGAACTTTCGGATGCTTGTGGTTCCTCATTTGATTTCTGTTGTGCCTGTTATTAACACATATTTAGACCAACACGATTGCTCCCAGCATCTTCTCCGGCCGCACTACCTCGAGGGTGTTGATCCTCGACGGCTCCAACTAAATCATCATCCCTCATAATCTCTGTTGAACGGGCAATAAAAACTTCAACCTCAGCATCATTCTCTGCCCTCAACTGTTGAATTCGTTCTTCAAGTTCAGCAATCTTTCTTTTTAATCCTCTAATATTCACTGTCATGGCCTGGATATGTAGGTAAATTTCAGTTTAGTTATTTCAGTTAATGTTTTATTTTTTTTCCAGCAAATTTGATAAAATGAGGGAGCTTATTTGCTGCCTTGGGAGGTTTATTCACTGTTTTATTGTTTTTTGTCTGACTTAGTCACTTGCTCTAAGTAACTCAAGTTTATTGCATTTGTTGAATTTGTGAGTATATAGTACTTAGAGCTAACTATTAAACCGTCTAATTTTTCATGGCGAAGTAAGTTTATTCGGAGTCTTGAATTTTTAGGGTTCTTACCAGAGTTGATTTGTTGATATCGGAGGCTGTCTCCCATCGTTTCCACCATGATTTCCACCGACGTCCGTGGCAGGCATAAACTGCGTAGTAAGCAGAATTTCGGTTACGCAAAGCACCGTTCTCGACCATTTCATTTTTTTTAAAACTGTACATACATGCATACATACATATATATACTAGTAATGACACGTGCGTTACACGTATGTTAATAATTTATAAAACATATAAGAAATATTAAAATAATATAAATATAATAAATGACATATTATAATTTGTAATATATATAAGATGAATAAGTAATTTTTATAAATCATATATAATAAAAAATCCAAATCCAAATGAAATAATTATATAATAAATTATGCTTATATAGTCATTTGTATTCAAATGAAATAAGATATATAACTCAACCGCTTACCTATCCACAGCCATACCCGTTGTATTCAGTTTTCTTCTTTAGTCTCTGTTTGAGCTTCTTATCATCCCATCCGTTGACACGTAACAGCACTCGAGGTACATGCCTCTCCCCGACCACAACCCGATCCAGGTATAACATCTATCATCATTTATGCAGTGTAATATCACAATTATCAGTGATTTATTTAGCATTTTATGATTAACTTCCCATGTGCCACTGAGGGCTAATTAGATAAGTAGAAATTTAATATCATCGAACATGAAAGAAACTTTCCTTTTGCATTTATGGCTACATACCTGAAGGAAAAGTAGGGAACCGGTGAAGTACATACCTGAAGGAAAAGTAGGGAACCGGGAAGGAAAGAAACTTTTTTTTTTTTGCCAGTGTAAGACATAACCCTCTCGTTTAATGAATCTAATGTGTACTTCCCCCAGTTGAAGGATTCAAGCACAACAAGTAATCAACCAATAAATAGACAATTACTCTTCTTCCATCACCGAAGGAAGTTGGTCTCAAGGGTTCAAAATCAGTGTTTTCCTTTCAGTTGTTAAAGTCTTGTATTTTCCTTTTCCTCACACTTGTCCTTCTTCTTTCTTCCAAATCACACCTTTAAATTTTTTCCCACGGAAAATTGAAGTTAATAAAGAAAGTTATGATTTACTTTTGAGTTCTAGAAGAAGGTTTCAAAGTTGTTATTCCATCTTTTTCATCCTCTTCAGTTCCTTAAGAATCTAAGTCTTACCTGATCCCTATTGCAGTGATCATTCTTTTGTGGCAGGATTCTCTCGCACTATTTGGTTATCACCTTCATAACCCGCTTCTTCTTCTGGGAAGTTGGCGCCGGTAAGGATCCACCCACAAAGCCGGACCAGGCCTATTCGTTGCACAGAAAGGCTCCCACAAACTATTAAATTGGATTCAGTTTGATCTTATGCTTTGATGAATTACTAGTAATTATACGTATACGATTGGTATATCTATTGATCTTAATGCCATATTGATTTCTTGATTTGGGAATAACTAGTACTAAATTGGTAATTAATAAAAGAGCTATTTTGGGAATAACTAGTACTGATTTAGTTTACAATTAATATAGATTAGGAAAAGGAAGAATAACTAGTATTCTGATTCCTGGCCAAGGATTTGTTTAACCTAATTGATAATTTGATCCATGATCCATGATGTATCTTAATTAATTTATGCTTAAATGGGAATAAGTGGGGAAGTATTGCCTTTTTATTATGGTTTTTCTTTTTAATTGCTTTCGTGACAACCAATTGCTTTTTCTATAAAACTGTTACAATTATTAATCTGTTTGTTTTCTTAGTTATTTGTGTTAGTTAATTAGATTCGTGTTTTCCTAATGGGATCGACCCGGACTTCCCATATCTACCAATTAATTAGAGTTTGTTAGATTTTTATTTTGTCATTTACTAACGTCGTGATCGACCACTGCTCCTAAACATCCGCCTCTCAAACTCGAAAGAAGCAAATAAACCCATCATAACCACAATCTTTTTCTCTCCATTTCCGTCCTAGTTTTTGCTGTGTGTGAAATCCACACCACACCACACCAAACTGGTTGGTCTTTCTTAACGCAACCACTCTTTTAAATCCCCTTTTATACATTCACTTCATCAGTTTCACAAGCCTAAGAAAACCCGTTAAAAAAGCCCCACCCTCATCAAACATGCTCCTTAATATAGAACAAGTAAAACCTTTTTATATGGTAGACCTAGCAATTTAGCACACGAAACGACACAAGATACGTTTAATCATGTTCGTGTTTGTTTCATCATGTCTCGTTTCTACAGTGTGTTGGACACGATTAGAATTATCGTCTTTCCTATCCTAATCGTGTCAAAACATGATTAACACGTTTATTACATGACTAACATGCTCCAGTAACAGGGTTTATACGACAACACAAGTACCTATTACACAACATGTTTTAGACACGCTTAAAAGTTAAAACCCTAATAATCTAATATACCTCGTCTTCAATTCAAAATTTCTAATTTTCTCAAGCCTCCCTTAACTCAAATCTTTGACTTTTAAAGTACCTTTTTTTTGTTTATTTCTGTGGATAACAAACTATTTATGTTGCTATTTTGTTATGGAATTGATTATTGTGAACAATTTATATTTATGTTTGAAATTAGACATTGTCAGGTCTAATTATGTATTTGTTAATGAATTGAAATATTTGAAGAATAAACATGTTAAACGTGTCGTGTCGTGTTTTGACCAGTTACACGCCTTAATCGTGTAAACAGGTTTTGTGTCGCATGTACCAGTTAAATAAAAAGGTTTGTTCCCGTGTTTCAAAACCGTGACACGATTAATAAATGTAAACACGAAACGAAACACTAACTACCAGGTCTATTTGGTGGTTTTTATTAGAAATGCGTCACTTTCTAGAAATATTCTGCTCTCTTTTGATTCATTGATGAATTTTAAAGATGCATTTTTTCGACCTGATTACTGGGTTTTCTTGTTGTTTCTTTAATTAGATTTAATCACTTGGGTCGGGACTTGACTCCCTATCCAATTCAATTTCTCAACATTTTTTTATGTTCTTCATGGTAAGATATTTACCTGGAAAGTTCATATTTTCTGAGGACATGTTTTAGTTTATGTTTGCTGGGGGCATGTTTGTTCATATTTTGCTTACAAACTTTCAAGTTCCTCTTTTTAACTTTACTGTGTGCAAATTGCATCTATTTGTCACCTACTCCTTTGTCTTTCTTTGGTTCCCATTTTTTAGAAAATTATCCCTTGTTTGGTATCTCTAATTGAAATGCGTGAATTCATCATCGCTTGGTATGAAATCCAATCTTGAAATGGCTTTGGAATAATAACAGAAGCCTTTGAGATCCAAAGTTACGGAAATAATGGATTCTTTGGTGTACTCTGCTTTGAAGGATGTCCTGTATGGGGATGTATTACTTGTTTCTATCTTAACGTTTATGAAAGTGATATCAATAGCTCATTGAACTCTGATGATTTTTATTCTTGCCTTAAATGTAGCTTGAGATTATTTTTCTCTCTCTCTTGTCTAAGCCTCCTTTAATTTTTACATAAATGTACATAAGATTACTTCTTTTTCCTCTTAAATGATCGGTATTTTTGAAGTTGAGACTTTAAAATATTTCAATGCTAAACACAACCAAAAGTTTGGAATTGGCTTAGCTTAAGGCCTCCTTTGTTTGGGTAGGGAGGTGACCGGTCGTTGATCAAATCACAAGATAAATCCCCACAAACCAATAACAAATAGCTAGGGCAAGTAGGGGTCGAATCCACAGGGAAGGTATGATTGAATCAAAGTTAAATCTTATAAAAGAAAATCTAACCTAAAAAAGATATTTTTTGATTTTTGAAAATAGATTTAGTAAACTAGAAAACAATTAAAATAAATCTAAACTAAAGATCTAAAAGAGAGTTTAGTAAAACAATGAATAAAAAGCATACTTCTTCTCCTTTAGGCAACTATTTTGATCAAGTGAATCATGGATCATAGACACTAAACATAAATTTGGCTTAAATTGCAATCAATTAAGAATCATAAATTACCCCAAATCGGTATATAGCCTAAGACGTAGACATCAACTTTCATTGAAACAAAGTAATCCTCTTAATATCTTAAACAACTCCATTTGAATAATTGGTATAGGAACAGACGTAATGCTAATTCCAACATGCTATGAAAATTAATCCGCATCTCGCTGAAAATTAATCACAAATATTCTAATTGCGGGTCTATTTCAACCTTAGAACACGCATTAAGCTTTACTTATCCACATGCATGATAAATCAATACCAAACTTGCCTACATCAATTTACATCTCGGCCTAAAGATTTCAACAAGGTTTGATATCCCATTAAACCTAGGACTCCTAGAATTACAATTGTTACTTGGACCAATTTTAGCTTGACTCAAGCTACTTGAATCTAACTATAGCATTCATAAATCTCAAGATATGTTGCGCACCAAATCAATCAAAGTATGAACACATAAGATGAAGCATAGAGATAAGAAACGTATTCAAACGAAAAAAAAAAAAAAAAAAAAAAAAAAACTCAAATTATTAAGAACAAAAGTCTAACCAATAATTCATTGATCAAAAGTACCTAAGGAAAAGAAGTATAAAAGATTTAGCTACTCATTGATTGCAAGCAATCCATGAGAGACTTACAATGGTTGAGGCCGGCGGCAGCCTCCCTTCTTCCTATCGCAAAACCTAGAGAAAAGATGTGTTGTGATATGCTAGGTTATGATATCTCTCCTAGGGTTTTAGACTTAAGAGGGTATTTATAGAGGGTGGCTTAGGGTTAATTTAGAGCTAAACAAACCCTAAGGACATGCTGGGCTACTCTCCAAGTCTTCAAGCTAGTCCAAATAAGAATTTGGGCTCAATTGGATCAATCCCGCAAAACAGGCCCAAGACAGTTTCTGTCCGCTGACTTCAGGGGCATTTTCGTCCATGAAAACGGCAAAACTGGGCTTCGACCAAAACACGAAAGTTGTATATCTTGGAGTTAGCTTTCCAACAGCTACTCATTTGCCTTAAACGGAGCTCTGGATCAAAAGTTATGGCCAAAATACAGAAGGGTCACCAAATCTTGAAACAAGTGAAGAGGCTTCAAGGTGAAGAAACTCATGGCTGCTGGGTGGCGCGCGCGCGGCGTGACCCCCGACTCCCCCTGGGCGCCCATGTCGCAGGCTTGAGCGCCCAGGGCATTGCTCTCAGGCCCCAGGTCTCCTGCGCCCATGCTGGTGCTGGTGGCATGTCTCGACTAGCGCTCGGCGCCCATGTGGCATGCTTGGCACCCCATGTGGTTTGCCTCGCGCCCCATGTACTCCAATGCTATGACGCCTCTTAACATATCTTCTTGCCTTGAAATTCAACTTTGCTCCTTTGCTTCAAACTCTTGAAAATCAATCTTATGATGATAAAATTGACTCTTCAAGCTCTTCAATTACGAACATATTGGCTCCATTCCTCATCCAAATTGTCCTTGGAAAATATTTGTGTAAATAATCCTCCAAAAAGGCTCCAAAAAGGTACAAAATTGGTGATTTTGCACTTTTCTTCACTTTAACACCTATAAACACAAATATACCTAATATAAGGCATAATCAAGCATAAAATACCCAAAAAGCATAGGAAAATGACCATAAAAAGATGCATAATTTTGGTCCGATCAGGAGGTGCGATCAGTGGGTTTTTAAGCTTGTGAAATTATTCCCACCGCATTTGATGGGCTTAGGTGCATATCCCGGTGGAAATAATTTGTCCTACGTGGCCAATTGATTGTGCCTTATTTTGGCTGGTGATTTTTCCAGCTGTGGATTTTCGATGGGAGCTTATTTATTTTTATTCTTTGTTTGTCCTTGGCTTTTTAATGTTATTCCCATAATGTCCCCCCACTTATATCGGACTTTTCTCTTTTGTTGGGGCCAAAATATCAGACTTTCCTTCAACTTTTCCTTTGTCTTTTTCCACTTTCCCTTTCAAAGCTACTTTCCCTACTAACCCGATTTTAGCAAGTACGAGCTTCAATCTCATTCCAGGTATATTCTAATTAATTTTAACTTTTACTAACTTTTAATTTATTTGTTGATGGTTTTCATCTTTTCCTATCTATCTTTTCCTTTCTTTTTTTTTTTTTTTTGAGCATTTTTTGGGATTTTGATTTCAAGGCATTTGAAAAAGAGAGCTATTGTGTATTCATTGTAGTTGTGCTTCTTTTCTGTTGCTCTGTTTTGCATTGAAACCCCTTTATTTTTGCCATATTTATTTATTTTTAGATCAACCATATTTATTTATTCTATTTGAAGCTTGTACTAAAATATTTAGTATGGATTTCTTCCTTATGTATAAATATGTGTCATATTCATGTTTAATTGCACTCAATAGTCGGATTTGCTTGAGAAAAAGGTTTCAAGAATCTCTCTAGAACTCTATCTAATTGCTTGTCTTCTCTAAATTTTTACAGTCCTCTTTAAAGAATTATGTATTGATTGCATATAATTAGCTCAAATAATTATGAATATGATTTTAGATGCACACAAGAAGTACAATTGGTGATGAAACCTTAACAACCAAAGCTACTTGAAACGATGAGTGTACACGGATATTTTGTGAATTTTGTGTCAAGGAAGTTGAAGCCGGTAATAGGCCAACAACTTATCTTAATAACAGAAGGTGGAAAATGTTATTGCTATCTTTAAAGCTAGGACTGGATTAAGTTACAAAAGGCGCCAATTGAAATATAAGTGAGACACTTTAAAGAAAGAATGGAAGTTATGGACTGAGTTGTTTAAGGATGAAAGTGGTTTGGATGGTGTCCGAATAAGAAGAATGTTGATGCAAGGAGTGGTGGGATAGAAAATACAGGTTAGTGTTACCGTAACAGTAGTTTAATGAGTTTAAATACATGACCATTCATTTTTCAGCCATTAAAATTTTATTATATATTTAATGTAGGAGAATCCTGATTTCAAAGCCCTAAGAAAAAGGGGAATTGAGCCAGGATTAAATGATATGTTATGGACTATGTTGGTGACATTGTGGCCACTGAAAATTAGTCTTGGGCACCTTCATCAGGTGTTTTACCAGGTGGCACTTCCACCGACGATGTTGTTCCTCTAGAGGGTACTGGGGATTCAGATAATTACCAAAATGATGATGAATTTGAGGTGGAAGCTGTTGTTGGATCTTCTTCTTTAATTTGGGCAACAAAGTTGCCAAGGATAAAGGTAAATAACTACAGCCTAGGAAAATGGTAGGAAAGAAAATGACATCTCAAATTGATAAAATATGTGAGAGCATGAATTCTCCAAGAAAGTCAATTTCCACAATTGTGTTTCCTCCTTCACTATATTCTGTTCAAGACGCAATGAATGCATTGCTGAAGTTGGAAAATGAAGTTCCAAGAAAGGAATAACTATATTATTTTGCCACAAAAATATTCCAAAATCTAATTAAAAGGGAGAACGTTCTTATGTTTAGATCAAGATTTGAGGGGCTGGTGGTTGCGACGTGAATTTGATGATCAAAATGTACCTTCATCGTTTTCTTCACTGCTAGCAACACCTCCATCCTACTTTCAACCTTTCCATCAATCACCCCCACCTCCACCTCCGCCTCCACCTCCAAGTGCACCTCAAGGCTTTTACATGTGATGTAAACATATTAGTGTGCTATGCTTTAGTTGTATTATATTTTCTTATGGTGAACTTTAATAAGGCTAGGACTTTTATAAGCCTTTTATAAGTTGTATTATATCTCCTAATGGTGTTTAACTTTTATAATGGTGGGACCTGAATGTTTCTTTTTGATGTATAAACAAGTTGACATGTGCTTTTAGATGTTATTTATATCATGCTTATATTTTGTATGCATTATACTGTATCCTTTTGACCATATGCTGCTATTAATGATATGTATAATGTGTTTTCCTTTTCTTTTTCTTTTTGTATCTTTTCAGGATATGGATGATTTTCATAATTTATATGAAAATATTGGGATGAACCATTGAAATGTTTATCTAAATGAAGATGACCAGAAAAGAATTACCACTATTGTTGCCCATGTTGAGCAGGATAATTATTTTCAGGAAAGAGAAGAGTATGGACTGAATTGTGTACAAGTTCATTATAACACTTATATTCCTAAACGGCCATGCATGAACTCACACAACACAGGTGAAGATTGGGTTCAAGAGGTTTTAGCTAGGCATGATAATCATTGTGCAATAGCTTTTAGGATGTCCAAATCTATATTTTTCCACTTGTTGCATGACTTGAAAACCATATATGGTTTGAAGGATTCAAGACATGTATCTGCACAAGAAAAGCTTACAAAATTCTTGAATATTCTTGCACATAAGGAATCAATTAACCATACAAGAGAGCGATTTCAACGGTCTGTCCAAACCATTAGTAAATACTTTTCTGAATTGTTGGGTATATTTGCTAGAATGGGCATTGACATAATCAAACCAAATGAAGGTCAATTTGAAGAAATACAATATAAAATTCGAAATGATACAAGATATTGGCCTCACTTTAAGGTGATTTGTTAATGTGATTTAAATTTTAATGATAGTTAACAATAATGATGACTAATATTATTGTCTTTTATTTTTGTGTAGGATTGTGTTGGAGCTATAGATGAAACTCATATAAAAGCATGTATTTCACCATCAGACCAAGTACCCTTCATCGGTAGGAAAGGTTTCCCTACCAAAAATATTATGGATGCTTGTGGTTTTAATATGTGCTTCATTTTTGCATGGCCTGGTTGGGAAGAGACTGCACATGATACTAGAATATTTTTACAAGCTCTTAGAAGGCAGGAGTTGAATTTCCCTCACCCTCTAGCGGGTTAATGAATTTTCATGCATTTGAGATATGCTTTCTTTTTATTATAAATTGTTAATTTCTTTTGTCTTTTTACAGGGAAATATTATTTGGTAGATTCAGGATATCCACAAATGACTGGCTTTTTAGAACCATATAAAGGACAACTTTATCATTTACCTAATTTTCGTCGAGGTCATCGGGCATCAAGAAAAGAAGAAACTTTTAATCGTGTCCACTTTTCATTGCGCTCTGTGATTGACGGAACATTGGAGTGTGGACGAAAAAATGGAGTATTTTGCGAGATACACCGAGTTATTCCTTCGAGAAGCAAGTTTTAATTGTAAATGCAACTATGGTTTTGCATAATTACATTTGAAGGAATGTTGGATCAAGTGATGAAGACTTTAGAGAATTTGAAAATATGTCTGATGCATCAATTCCTCATGATCATTCTAATCAAAGTGAATCAAGTCAAGGTAATAATAGTGGAAATCAGATTGAAATTTCTGAGTTAAGGGAAGTTATAGCAGCTAATTTAATGAATTCATGATCGTGGACAAATTTTGTATCGTCCCAAGTCCTATATGTAATTAATTTTAAAAATATATATAACTATAAATTAAAAGTAAATGAAGATATAAATTTGTCTATCAAGTATATTACAAACATATTAATGAAATGTTTATCATAACAATTAAAAAAATGATATATATATATAAACATTTTTATACACATGTCCTTATTGGTCATTTTTCATTCTCATCTTACCGCCACAGCTACTCTATCAAATACTCCCTCTGTTCCTATTTATATGTCATCACTCTGGTCAAACAACTTCAAATTTGACCATCTTTTAAAAAAAATATATAAACCAAAATAAAATTTTAAAATAACACTCATAAACTTTGGAACACAAGCTTTTTAAAGTATTTTTTTTTTTGAAATTTTAGTTCTACATATTTTTCTTTTAACTAATGGTCAAAGTTGAAATTATTTGACCAGAATGATGACATATAAATAGAAACAGAGGGAGTACATAATAAAAACTCACAGCCGCTTAATCTCACAGCTACGATTACTAATCTCACAGCCACAGCTGCTTTTTATCTCACCACACCCAATCTTACCACTCAAACAAAGGGAGCCTAAATGTTCTAAGTTGCCTAGCTCAAGCTGTTCACCAATTGGCTGTTTTTTGTTCATTTTCCCCTATCTTCATTCCACTAAAATGTTTGAATGCATCAACTCCATTTCAAGTTTAAAAATTCCTATACTTGTTGCACCTCCATGATACATCTTCTCCATGATATGCAACATCTATGTGTTCTGTTTTGTGTACGAGTAACATGAGACAGGGAGACTAGGTTAAATTCAACAATTAACATCAGCACGGTCAGGATGGCCGAGTGGTCTAAGGCGCCAGACTCAAGTTCTGGTCCTCGTGAGAGGGCGTGGGTTCAAATCCCACTTCTGACAAATTTGTGTTTTTTTTTTCCCGTTGGTTTTCCTTTTCATTTATTGTTTGTTTATTTGGATTCAACTGAAATTTGCAATTGCAGTAGACAGAATTTTATGAAGCTTGTTTCCCCTTAACTTCAAATGTCGTGTTTCTCCTCTACCCTTTTACAGCGTGTTTGGTTTTTCATGCGTGGACATTGAAACAGAAGGTTTTTTGGTCTTGATTCTTACAAATTGAGAAGATGATAAATCAAATGGAGTAGTTGGGTGGGGCTCTAGCCAGGGCTTGAATACAAGAGTCATCGATGATGATTTAATGTTAGATTGTTGGGTGGAGAATTTCTTGATTTACTATCACATCACTTCCCTTTCTGCTTCTTATTTTTTAATGGAACTTAAAAGAAAATCTAGCTTTGAGCTTATTTTCTTTATCAGTTTTTGTCTCTTTCATGCCATTTCTAGACAAATAAAAACTAAGGGCATGTAAAAGGCTTAAAAGAAGATGCTGCTGAAGATGCCAATTTGGAGACTTGAGTTGTTTTTGTAAAGGATGAACTTGTTGAAGAATCTCCAGTCGTATTCCTTGATTGGATTAAGCATCTCATCAAGTACAAGTATTGTCTGCCTTTTATTTTCACCTGTAATAGATCATTGTAGAAACAAATGTTGTAATGTTTCTGAATGACAACCAACAAGAGTTTGACACATTCATACCCCTCTCTGCACCAGTAGGAAGACAAAAGTCATTGCCCTCCTCCTTGTCCCAATAATCTACCTTTCCAATTTGTCAATAACACTTCTTTCGATTCTGAACCTTACCAAAATGTACACCTAAATACTTACCAGGGGACTGCACAACCTTCACCATTAAAAAGATCAGTGATGTCTTGTGATGAACCACCCGGATTGAAGAAAATTTCAGATTTCATTTCCCAAAATTTGATAGGATACAGTTGTAATGCAACTAAGTATAACATGAATCCACCCTTCACTGAATCCCATTTCTTGGAGCAAAATTTTAACAAATGACCACCTCCACCTTGACTTAATCATAAGCTTTAAAGTCAGGCTTTTCCTTGAATCAGGTTACTGAACAACTCACCTGCTAAAATTTTCATATTCTAAACACTAATTTGACGACAAAAGTCTAAATTATAATAACTCAATTGGTCAGAATTTCATCACACAATACAATGGCCTTGGTGAAGCAGAAAACACAACAATAGGGCAATCGACTGAAACCAATATTAGTGAAAAATTCTTCAAAAACGGCATTCATATTGGGTTTTTAACAAAAACATTCAAGTGATAAAAAAGCTACAGTAGATGAAATTGTCATTCTCTCAACTCTACCTAAATTCCACATCTTTACTAACAAACATTGGGGCTTAAACACAGCCTTAGCCTTACACAACATCATTATTTCTGCTTCTTTGGCATCCTGTAGCCACCCACAACACAGGCATGGTCACGCTCAAATGGTTCAAGAGTGACTTGCTCGGCCGGCCTGAATTGCTCCTGTTGCAATTTCTTAACTTCACTCTGGAATACAGCTTCGGCGGGAACGGTGGAGTCAATGCAGTTAGCCTGAAATGAAAAGTTCAAGCAAAGTTAAGAGATAACATCTTATCGAATGAACTTCCAATGTTCAAAAATACAAATTTTACACATTTTAAGGCACAAACTTGGAACACCAACCTTGATTGAAATGACAAAGTGACCTCCCGCCTTCAAGAAATATGATGCATTCAAGGCCAAAATCCTAGCCTGCAAGTGAAGTCAGAAGTAAAAGATAAAAAAAAGGGCTTAGAAACAAAAAGTTACAGAGGATAGATTATGTCAACTAATACCCACCATAAAAAGATACAAGAGATGAGTGAGTCTGCCAGTAGACCAAAGATCGTAAAATTCATATAAAACTAATCTCATATAAAGAAATGTTTCATTTAATAAAATATTTGCAATGCAAAGGACTTCTTTTTTTTTTTTTGCAATGCGAAGGACTAGTCCATTAACATTTAAGGGAAATGTAGACTAAAGAATGTATGAACTTGCCAAAAAGAACTACTCTAAATACTAGTGTGACACAACATTAAAAAAGGAGTGAACCAAAAACTCTTTAAAAGAAAAAAGATGCAATGGAATTC
The DNA here is from genome assembly GCA_001974805.1 of Corchorus capsularis. NCBI lineage: Eukaryota > Viridiplantae > Streptophyta > Magnoliopsida > Malvales > Malvaceae > Corchorus > Corchorus capsularis. Next base: position 66,744 of record AWWV01007811.1, read on the forward strand.
TCAGACAGAGCCAAAAAACCAAAAAGACTAAAGCATTGAAACAAGCATCAGAAACTCGGTATTGCATCACCCAAGATGTCTTGAAGGGGAATCCGAGTAACTCATCATTTGCATATTGACAAAAGGTGAGATAATGATAAAAACAAAAGAAAAAGTGGGGTAAAAACTCTATAGATACTTTTTTTCTAGAGGCTACTATGTAAGAGTTTTGTAGACATTGTACTTCCAAGTAAATAGGAATCTTTAACTTTCAACACCATGTAGCCAATATATTTATGTGTACACAAAACAAAAAACTGGAAACACATAAAAGAGCCAATTAAAACCATTCTCACAAACCAAGAACTATATATAGTAGATGACTTTATATTGCATCAGAAACTCAAGTTGCATCACCCATGAAGTCTTGAAGGGGAATCCGAGTAGAGCTCATCATATGCATATAATATGATAAAAAGTTACCTTACATACTGAAAATTTAGTGTAGGTCATTGTATTTCATGCATGTAATAAGATAATGTAACTACAGTAGTATCAAGAGGGATCCTACTAACAATTTACAGTAGTATCAAGTTAATTCATGAAACAACAGGGATCCTGCTAACAATTTCTCCACTTCCTAAATGATCAATAATCAATAAAGGAACAAATACACAAGACGCAAACCTGATCTGGCTGAGCAACATCAGAAAATATGACATCCACCATGCCTACTAACATCCTGTATTTGGCTGGATGCCTAGCGTCTTCAATGATTGGTATAACATTTGTTCGCTTCTTCGCCATGTTGACCAAGTCTCTACCACTTCTGTGAGAGAATTCTACTGCATATACCACTCCAGTCTGAGAAAAAAGGGAAAACATCAAATTATGAACTCTGTCAGATACAAACATAATTGAAGATGGAGACTGTGTTAACATTTTACTTACAGGACCAACAACATCGGACACGTGAGAAACAGTGGTACCAGAAGCAGCTCCAAGGTATAGAACCTTTGCACCAGGTTTCTTTAATAGAGAAAAATAAATTGCAAAGGTGTTAGAAGAGATAAACACATTATTTATGTTACATAAGCTAACACCATAAAGAAGAATCGAAGGCTTACAATCCATATATTATCAACACCACCAAGAATTGCAGCTGCCAACTTAGATCGGAAAGGATTCCAAACCCTGTACTCAACTTTAGTCCCATCATCATTCTGTTAAAGGCAAAAAACATCAAAGACATTCAATTTACCATTTGTTCTCTTGTCTAAGGCCAAGTGGAAGAGCTAAATAGTATATATATAACATTAAAAATCCACATATTTATCACGGAAATAGACTGTGTTACTGCAAGAAAGAAAACTAACCTGAACAGAAATCCTCTTTTCATTGTAGACAGCCTCACCAGGGACCATATTCTTAGTAACAAGAGCATCTTCTTTACCCTTGGCAACAAAAACACCCTCGTGTCTATGGGGCTCAACTACAACCTTGCTACCACCTTTCATGCCGCCTCCTCTTCCTCCACCACGCCCTCTTCCTCCACCTCGAGGAGCACCACGTCCCCCACCACCACGGGAGGCGCCTCGTCCTCTTCCTCCTCTAAAGCCTCCATCACCACCACCTCTTCCTCCTCTAAAGCCTCCTTCACCACCTCTTCCTCCTCTAAAGCCACCACCACCACCACGGCCTGCACATAATCAAACTATTAAAAACAAGTAAAAAACAGAGGTGAGCTGGTTCTTAGCTCTAATCAGGACAATAAAAACACATTAAACTCAAAGGCCAAGAAATGAACAGTGAAGCAAAGGAGATAGATTTATGAAACCCAATACTCAGCTAGGTTGTAAAATAGGAATTACAAGGTTATTCGATAAGAAATCAAAAAATAAGACATAGAAGCTATGAAATCATTTTAGAAAGAGACAGAGGCTTCTAGGATTACCTCTTGGAGGTCTCATATCTGGGAAAGTTTTGAAGACAAAGAGAGGGAGCAACCGAAGAAACACAGAGTGGGTGGCGAAGTAAATTGATTGTTGGGAGAAGGCAGCTTTGGAGGGATTTTATATAGCAAAAACCCTAAGGCCGAACATTAGGGTTTTAGGGTGTTTTCACTTTTCACTGCTGCCATGGACCGGGTACCCGACTATGTAAGAAAGAGGACAAAATGGGATGCTTTCCGGCCCAGTGATCTTTTGGGCTTTACAGTTTCACTTTTTTTTTTTTTTTTTTGTTAAGAAAAGGAAGAGATATATTAATATACCCTAATAGGCCATGTAACAACAGTCAACACAAATCTTTTGGGCCTTAAAGGGTATAAATCAAAATTAAAACCAGGCCAGAAATGGCAGAAGCCGATTAGCAAAGTTCAGAAATACCAATATTCATACTTCATAGAATCATAGGCATATTTACGTAGCCAAAAAAAACAAAAAAGCAAACATAGGTGTATAGCTTTTCCTATAAATTAAAAGGTCAAGTCCTGGATATCGGATGGGATACAAAAAAAAAAATCCAAAACGTAGCAAAAATATCTCAAATGTAGAATGTGGTTAGCTTGTTTTAGAATATACCATGCATTATTATTATCCATATGATGATTTCCATATCATTTTGGAACCTTTTTTTTGTAAATAAAAGTTGCATTAAGACTAAATCAAAGTACGAAATACAAACTGGCCTGCCTCATCAGAGAGTAGCAGGTCTCTTAATTAACAGTACTTAGGGGCGCATCCTAAATAAAAAAGACCTCCCTAAATCTACTACATTATGTATATTTCGTGATCCATAGGACCATATCTAAAGTTCAAAAATTAGACTTATATAGTAATTTCCCTACCAAAAATATTAGACTTGTAATTTGTCACTTGTAATAATGAAAACAAAGAAAAGAAATCAATTGTCCATGCAACTTTAATTAAGTTTTGATGGTCCAAATTTTGGGAAAACAAGGACAAAAGAAAAATGTAGATAACGGGGCAGCTAATATATGCCGTCGCTTTCCGACCAAAAAGAAATACTATGACATCGCTAATCGCTATGCCTATGACTATTTTGCTTGAATTGTTAGCCCAAAACTATAAATAATAAATAAAAATAAAACCTCCCCGTGTGGCCGTGTTCGCCCCGTGTAGCATGCTTTCATTTTTCCTAGAATATTCTGAGTTGAATTCTGATTCTTCTCCCAACTAAGGAAGGTTGAGGGCTGAGGCTGAGGCACACACTTGAACAGACTTAATAACACTGTTAATTCAACTTGATCATTTTCCAATCAGAATTTGCCACCTGTTATTATTCAATTTTTAACACTTGCTAGTAGTAATAATTAAGCAAACACTTAATCGTTAAGCTGCCACTCGCCTTAGTTAGTTTAGTACCTCCCTAGCTAGAATCTAGTTTAGTCCTTTAATTAAATGCCATTCCAAATAAACCTGTCCGGTTGTTTCACTCAAATACCCTCCAGGCTCCAACCAAATTATGGTATTCCCCTGCCTGCTTCTCGAACTTCAAAGGTCAATCTAGTAATTACATTATTCAAACCATGAAATCTCTTCTCTTCATGCCACTTATAAATACCCTTTAGGCCAATCGCCTTGTCTCTCGGAATCCAATTCCACTACAAATCCTGTTACTTCTTCTATAGATTTTCCGTTAAATTCCTTTCAAGAACAAAGAACCAGTTCGATTATTAATGGCCTTCCCACAAGAAATTGAGGTGACGATCTCCTCCGCCAAGGACCTCAAAAACGTCAACTGGCGCCACGGCCCGATCAAGCCTTACGTCGTGCTATGGGTGGACCCAAAGAACAAGTGTTCCACTAAAGTCGATGAGGAAGGCGACACGTGTCCCGTCTGGGATGACACTCTGGTCATCCCTCTTACCGCCCCAATCGACGACGACACCACCATCTTCATCGACGTCGTCCATGCCGGCTCCGAGGAAGAGACCAAACCTCTCATCGGCTCGGCGAAGCTCAAGCTCCGGGAAGTCATGGAAGAGGTCGGGGTCGGTGAACGCTACAACAAAACTCTACAGCTGAAGCGACCCTCCGGGAGACCCCATGGAAAAGTGAACGTCGATGTATTGATCAGAGAGCGGCCACGTTATCCTGCCCCCGGTTCTTACAACGCTCCTCCCTACGGGGTCCCACCTCCAGCTTCCACCAGAGACTACCCTGCTCCTCCGCCACCTTATGGTTACCCGTACGCTCAGGCCGCGCCACCGCCACCAAATCCTTACTATAACGCAGCGCCAGCGCCACCAGCCGGGTACCCTTACAGTGCGTACAATTATAATGCTCAGCCGGCGTACGGACAGGCTCCGTACAGTGAGGGAAGTGGTGGGTATAATTATTACGGGCAAGAGGAGAAGAAGAAGAGTAAGTTTGGAGGGATGGGGACAGGATTGGCTGTGGGTGCGGTTGCAGGGGCTTTGGGTGGACTGGCATTAGCGGAAGGTGTGGATGCGCTGGAGGATCATTTTGAAGATGAGGTGGCGGAGAAGGTTGAAGAAGATCAAGATGGTGGTGATGATTTCTAATCAAAAATAATTTTTTCCAGAGGGTTCTTCACGTTTCCATGGTTTTAATCAATGTCATAAAGTAAATTAATTAAACAGTACTTAATGTAATGGCCAAAGGTGAATGTTTTTTCTTGTAAGTTGATGGGACATTTTAGCAAAGATTGTTTTTGTTGGCCATGTTAAAAGGATATATTTTGTCCAAAATAAAGCTGAAGTTAGGAATCTAATTCCAGTGCCTCGCGGGAAACTTACTCAATGCTATAATGAACAATTCTTTTTTTCTTTTTTGCACTAAGGTTATACCTGCTTTGTGGTATCTTATGTATCACTACTTTCCTAGAAATGTTATTTTAGTGGGAAAGTATAATTTTTTATTTTTATGGGAATAAGATTACCATGTTTGATTAACATGGGAAAGTTATTACATTTTAAGATTATAAGAGAAAGACAAGGATAAAAGAGTAACATTTTCCTAAAAAAGTTAATTTTCTCATCCTTTTATGTGGGAATATCATTCCCATCTAAAATTAGATTCCACCAACTAAATATGGGAAAATTATTCTCTCTATCTAACTTACCACCACTTTCCCACTACATTCCACGAACCAAACGCAACCTAAATGAACAATTACTTTATGACTGATAAAGAAAACGAAACATTTTCCCTTGGAAAAGCGAATTGGATGTGCTAGGAATCAAATTGTCTAACCAGTTTGTTAGTTGCAATTTACTAGTAACTCTTTCCATGAAGTAATAAGTAAATCCAATAATCAAAATCTTTAGACCAAAAAAGTGAAAAACAAAAGAAATAAAAGCCCACTTAGAGGTAAAGGGATAAATATGCAATTTGGGATATAACGTTTGGGCACTTGCTCAAATCAGGATATAACCTTCTAAAAGCGTTAATTTAAGATATAACGTTTTCAGATTAGACCAATTTAGAATAAAATCAGACAGATCCGTCAATGTGCACATCACGCGCCAAAAAATAGCGTTGAAGGAGGAATTAGGGTGACATCTGGAATTTCTTTTGCCATGTGGCTTTTAGTTAGAAAAAATAAAATAAATAAATAAATTACTATTATTTTAATTTGAAATTTAAATAAGGGTAAATTACATATATATACCCTGTGGTTTGGGGTGAAATAAATATGCCCCCTGAGGTTTAGAATTTAACACTTAACCATCCTGAACTTATTTTCCGTTAGCATATACTTAACAGTACCGTTAAATTATTTTTTTTCTCTCTTTTCATTTCGTTTGTGAGTATAAAAGATTTAGTTCCAGTGTATGAAAACATAGATTTTAGAAGAATTCAGCGATACTATCATAGAAGATGATGACCTTCATAGTGTCGATGGATCTAATTGAAGAGGTTGGAAATGATTGTCCAGTGACATTGAAGAAGTTGATATGAAGAATCCACAATTAAAGGTTGAAATGAAGTTTACAAATGGTGTTGTTCTGAAACAACAGAATGCACGCACCAAAATTCCAATTCATGTCTGCAATCTAATGATGCCTAACCAATAGATCATGATTGATCATGGGAATCTAATGATGAAAATGGCCTCCATTCTTAAAACAATCTGAATACTAATGACCCAAATGACCCAAATCAGAATAATCCATCTGATTTCAGTTGGATGCGACATTTAAATATAGTCAAGAACTTGAACTTAAAATGGCCTCAACTCAAACAATTTAAGTGACAGAATAACTAAACTATGAGATGAACAGAGCAATTGCCACTTGTTCAATCAACACCAGGAAAGAATTAAAGAGGAATGAATGAACATGGTTGGTCTGCCACAGATGAACATTTTGGCTCCACCTTGACCAGAAATAAGGGTTTAATAGGATTTCTTTTTTCTATAATAAAGAAGAATGTGTCTCAAATCTCAATTAGATATAAGAAAATTAGGTAATTCGAGCATGCCCATGGAGCCCATTTTCATTAGATTGCAATGAAAAGAGATTCGTACAAACAAAATCCACAATGTTTTTAACTAAAATATAATGCCACAAACAAAATGCATATGCAATTCAGATTGCAGATTGGATTGATCGTTATCAATCTCCAAGCTTTCCTCCCGTTCAATCTCCATGCTTCATCTTTTATACTCACCAAAAAAAAAAAAAAATACCTTAACGGTGTTAAGTATATGCTAACGGAAAATAAGCTCAGGATGGTTAAATGTTAAATTCTAAACCTCATGGGGCATATTTATTTCACCCCAAACCATAGGGTATATATACGTAATTTACCCTTAAAATAAATAATCTATTATGATTTCAAATCTGACCAATGAAAATCTGATTTTTTTTTTCAAAAGGAAAAACCATGCCTAAATCCTAATTCCTAAAGCCCTAATTAATCTAAAATTCTCCAAGGCCCAAACTCTTCCTTCTTCATATTTTCTTCTTTGTTTAGCTCTCGTCTTCATCCTCCCTCCCCTCTGTTATTTCCTTTCTTTTTTCTTTTTTCTTTTTCCTTCCTTTGCTCCCTTCCCTCCCTTTCTCTCTAATAAAAATCCCCCATAAGCTTTTATTTAGTTATATGAAAACGCCACCTGTTTTTTTGGTAGTTGTTGAACTATAAGGAGGAAACAAAAAATTCTGGCGGAGTGGTGGTTGTTGGTGACGATGATGGAGCGCCGACGCCGATTTCTGGTGTAGTAACGATATCAAGTCTGGTTTCTCCATTTTCTTTACCTTTGATTTTGGGTATTTCTCTAAATTTTATGTTCCTCTCCTGTCGGAGTTATGGGTTTTATTGTTTGGCTTTTATCTTTTATATGTAATTATATTAGTGTTAAAATTTTAAGACTTGAATAAAGTTTGGGCATTCAATTTTGTATTCTTTGCCTTTTTCTTTTGTCCAAGATTAAGCAGAGGAGCGGATTTTGCAATGAAATTTTATTTATTTTGTCATAGCTTTTAACTTTACCTCTGCAAATTGAAATGAACTTTTCCTTAATGTGTTAATGTTCTGCCATGCCTTAAGAAACCAAACCATGATCTGCGGCTTGAATTATGAAGCTTTTGTAACTATTTTACTGTCAGAATTACTAGTTCTACTCCTGGATTTGTTAGGAAAATGGGTTGATTCATGGAAATGGGTTTATGCTTTGACAGGAAAATGGAGGCCTTTGTTTCTTTTCAACAAAGAGGTCGTTTGTTGTTTTCCATGGAATAACTCTCCATAGGAGAGTGATTCTTGAGAAATTGTGGGAGATTGATTATAGGGAAAACTAGTTTATAACCCGGTCGTTGCCTGGGGATGAAAAAAAAATTAAAAAATTTACAGTTGAGGAATGTCGTACGGTTTTAACTTTGTTCCTTTTTTATAAACTTGAGGAGGGTGTAAAATATTGATTGATTATGCTAAAATGGTAAAGTATTAAATTAAAACAACATAATATAAACAAATTAGTAAGATAAAAAAGACATTCTAGCCAAAAAAGATAAAAAAAAGACATAAAAATTATTGAAAGGACGTGTGCCAATATAAAATAAAATGTTTGGATTATCTAATTACAACTTTGATTAGATAATCATCAATCAATTACAACTTTGATTGGAAAAATTAATTAACAACATGTTCAATAATTTATTTTTTCGGTAACATAATTACTAATTGATTTATTTATTTATGGTAATCTTTTTTGTGGCGATTTTATGGTAAAATTATATAATCATCAATCAATTAAAACTTTGATTGACAAAATTAACTAATGACATGTTCAATAATTTATTTTTTTTGGTAACATAATTACTAATTGATTTGTTTATTCATGTTAATTTTTTTGTAGCGATTTATGGTAAAATTAAATAATTATCAATCAATTACAACTTTGATTGGAAAAATTAACTAACGATCACTAACTTGATTCATTTATTTAATTAGCATGTTCAATCAATTTATTTTTTTCTAACGTAATTACTAAATGATTTATTTATTTATGGAAAAATTATAGGAGTAACTTTGATTGGCAATTTTGACTTAGGACTAACTTGGTTCATTTATTTATTTAGCATGTTGAATCAATTTATTTTTTGCTAACATAATTACTAATTTATTCATTTATTTATGGCAAAATGTAATAATCACCAATTAGTTATAACTTTGATTGACAAAGTTAATTACTAATTTTTTTTGGCAATTAATTAACGACTAATTTGATTCCCTAATTTATTTAGTATGTTCAATCAATATATTTTTTTTGCTAACATAATTACTAATTGATTCATTTATTTATGACAAAATCAAATAATCATCAATCAATTATAACTTTGATTGACAAAGTTAATCAACGACTAACTTGATTCATTTATTTATTTAGCATGTTCAATGAATTCTTTTTGGTAATATAATTACTAATTGATTTATTTATTTGTGGAAAAAATAAATAATCATCCATCAATTATAACTTTGATTGGCAAAGTTTAGTAAGGACTAACTTGATTCATTTACTTATTTTGGATGTTCAATCAATTTATTTTTTTGTAACATAATACTAATTGATTCATTTATTTGTGGCAAAATTAAATAATCATTAGCTTTTGGAGCGATGCCTTTTGGACTCTAGTTACTAATTGATTCATTGTTTTCCTCAAGTATTTGTAATTTACAGTCCATTGAAAAAAAAAATTATTAAGCCACACGAACTCAAAAACATTAAGATAAGACCAAACATTTTAATTGTTCAAATAAGAATACAACTAACCTTACAACTTATTAAAAATCTTTAAGTAAAAACAGAAGATTCATTTTCATTAAAAAAAAGGAAATTAAGCAACTATTAAAAGCAAATAAGTAATTATTGACTATGATAATGCTTGAAATTAAATAATTCAATAAGTAAAAATATCAAACGTAATCAATCTATTTGATTAAAAAAAATTAGATGATTTGCTTTCCTTAAAGGAAATAAAGCATAATTAGTTATTTAAAATCTTTAAGTTTAAACAGAAGATTCATTTTCATTAAATGAAAAAGGGAAATTAAGCAACTATTAAAGCAAATCAGTAATTATTGACTATGATCATGTTTGAAATTGAATAATTCAATAAGTAAAAAATATTAAACGTAATCAATCTATTTGATTAAAAAAATAAATGATTTGCTTTGTAATTAAATACTTGCTCTTATTTATTGATGATATTTATATGGTAAATAAGCAACTATTATACAAAATTAGCAATAAATAAATAAATAAATGTTTTTTTTTCAAGAAAATTAAAACTCACAAAGTAAAAAAAAAAGTCGTTAGTACATAGTTTAAAGAACATAAGAGTGAAAAATAAGAATTACACAAAAAACTTTAGAAAAAGAATATGAATATACAACAACTTATTAACTAATTCTATTGAGTACTTATTCAATCAATGATTTGGTCAATAATTTTGACCAAAACTAAAAATAATATAAGATCGTACATAATCAAAAGAAATTTAAAACGAAATGAAAGCTAACAAAAAAATCAATGAGTACAAAATCAAAGAACATAAACAAAAAAA
>AWWV01007813.1:0-14408 GCA_001974805.1 Corchorus capsularis
TTGCAGCATTTGGAAGGGATTTTCGAGCACTTTTCTTTTAGTCCTTGCTAAGGATAGATGTAGAGGTGTCAATGTGACGAATGCAAAAATTCCTCAAAAAAATGAAAATTACGGAAAATAACTAAATAAAGAAAGAGAAAATAAAAGAACATTGGGTTGCCTCCCAACAAGCGCTTGTTTATAGTCATTAGCTTGACTATGCTATGTCACTACTCTCCAGGATCCCATAAGTTGGATTCCACACTCCTTGAAAACCACTTAGCATTATTGAGCAACTTCTCATGACTCTCTCCAAAACTATGATCACTTGGAATGTGTTTGTCATCATGCCACCATGGATTTGGCTCTTTATAAACCTTGGCTTTGTCATAAACATCATTCCTTATCTTATTAATCTCAGCATCAAGAAAAGGCTGCTCATCATATTCAAGATTTGGAGGCTTCTTGATAGAGGAAATCTGTGCCAGCCAATCTTGTCCTAAATCCTTGTTGTTCGTTTGATCATGGAAGTCAAAATCAGGACCCTTATCACGTGGTGCACCAAGCTCCTTCTTTCCCTCATCAATTAAGAAACCTTGGCCTGCACTTGTTAATACTTTACCACCAGAATCCAAGCTAGAAACATTCTCAAGGTTGTTAGTAATTGATTTTTCACCCAAATCAATACTAGAACAAGAAATACTCTCATAATTAGGATGTTGTAAAGTATCAAACATGTTAAATGTTATTTGCTCATTCAAAACTCTAAAGCTTATAGTATTTTCCTCAAAATCAATAAGTGCTCTAGAAGTGGCCAAGAATGGTCTACCTAAGATCAAAGGAATCTCCACAAATTCATCCATATCAAGTACAACAAAATCAATAGGAATAAAAAACTTACCTACCTTGAGCAGCATATTTTCAATAATTCCTATTGGATACCTGATGGATTTATCTGCCAATTGCAAGGTGATCGTAGTGGACTTCATCTCCAATCCATGTTTCCTAACAATAGACAAAGACATTAGTGAAATACTTGCACCTACATCACATAAAGCTTTAGGAAAATCAAAATTACCAATGGTGCAAGGTATAGAAAAACTCCCTGGATCTTTAAGCTTCGGTGGAAGCTTATTCTGAATTATAGCACTGCACTCCTCAGTAAGTGCAATAGTCTCATAATCGTCCAACTTCCTCTTTTTTGATAAGATCTCTTTAAGGAACTTCGTATAAGCAGGAATTTGCGCTAACGCCTCAATGAATGGAATATTCACCCGAAGTTCTTTAAAGACATTTAAGAACTTATCAAATTGCTTCTCCAGGTTCCTTTGCTTCAGTCTCTGTGGAAATGGAATAGGAGGCACATAAGTCTTCACTTCAGGTGGAGTTGGCTTTTTCTCTTCCTTCTCAACAACCTCAACTTTGCTTTGGTCATCAATATTGCTTTTGGGTTGCTTTCTAAGAAGTCTTTGTGGATAAGGGACTGGTGGAACATATGGTTTCACAACAGGACATGTGGGCAACTCTTCTTTCTTCCCATCACTAGGAGACTCAATTACCTTACCACTTCGAAGTGTGATAGCCATAACAGTCTCCTTTGGATTTACCTCAGTGGTACTAGGAAGCTTGCGTTGTTCTCTCTCACCCAATATTCTATTCAATTGACCCATTTGCATCTCTAAATTCTGAATTGATGCCGAATTAGATTGCACAGTTTTTTCAAGTCTCCCCAAATTGTCTAACTTAGCATCAATTGAAGACATATACTATTTGAGCATAGCTTCTATCCCTTGCGGTACTGGTGGTGCTTGTTGCGCACCTGATTGTTGGAAACCAGGTGGTCCTTTCCAAGACAGATTTGGATGATTCCTATATCCTGGGTTGTATGTATTAGAGAGTGGATCATTTCGAATGGGTTGTCTCCCACCATTAGCGCCCATGTAGTTGACATCCTCTTAATCTTCAGAAGTGGGATCAATATTCATGCATCCATTAGGAGAATGTCCATACATCCCACAATGATAGCATGCCTCTCTGTTTCCTGTGTCCCGGTTCAACAAGATCTTGACTTGTTTGGAGAGATTAGCTACTTGTGATGTTAGGTCCGAAGAGCTCTGCACTTGCTTAACCATTGCTCTTGAGCTTCTTCCTGCTTTCATCAAGGAATTTTTGGCTAAGGTTTCAACTATCTCCTTCAATTCCTCAGCTGTCTTAGTGGATACCATCCCTGGTGCAGCATTATCAACTTTATTCTGACAATCAAGAGTGAGGCCCTCATAAAAAAATTGCATCACCAAATATAAAGAATATTGATGGTGAGGACATTGACTGAGCAATTCTCTATATCTTTCCCATGCCTCATGTAGTTCTTCATCGTCTTGCTGCTTGAAATCATGAATCTATCTCCTTAGATCAGTGGTTCTATTTGCAGGGAAGAACCTCATCATGAAAGCTTCATAGATTTCTGACCATTGCTCGAAGGAATCCACATCGATGGAAAGCAACCAGGACCTTGCTTTATCCTTCATGCAATACGGGAAGCATCTCATTCTTAATTCATCCTCAGTCAATTGATTGAGAGGAAGTGTCTGGACTACTGAATAAAATTCCTTCATGAAATTTATAGCATTCTCTCCTCGAAGTCCATGGAATGTAGGCATTTGGTGTAGATGAACCTGTTTTAGCTCATAGTTTCTAGCCCTTTGACTCAACTTGATACATGATAGGCTTGCACTGATAACTGGCATCTGAATATCCCCCATCAAAACCCTTGCAGCTTGTGGAACAACTTCAGGAACAATAAGGTTATTGTCACGATTGTTCTCATCATTGTTCTCATCATTGTTCAGATTATTCAAATTGTTAAGATTATCTTCCTCTTCCATCGCTGCTTTTCTTCGTGCCCTGTTTGCTTTGCACGTTCGTTCAATCTCAGAATTGTAAGGAAGTAATTCACTGCTTGTAGTCTGAGATCTTTTAAAGTTCATCCACTACCTGAAATCAAGCAATGAACGATCAAGTAAAACTAGAATTAAAATTTTAGCAATTAAAAATAAAATAGTCCCCGACAACGGCACCAAAAACTTGATCACAATTTTCTGCAAGTGTACAGAGTTGATTGTAGTCTAGTTAAAACCAGAGTATTCCGGAATATCGTCCCACATAGACTAACTATTTAATTGCCAAATTCTAAATTCTAGAAGATCGAATCAACAAGTAAAACCAATAAATTATGAAAGGATTTAATTTAAATAAACAAAAGTACGAAGTCTAATTAATACCGATAAAAGATCAATTAAGCAAACATTACGGACTCGGGATTTCACCTAAGCTAAGGCCTAATTACTAAGCATGATTATTCTACAGGTTGAAATAACAATTATTCTAAAGACACTAAGCTCCCTCTCAGGCTACTTAGATATATTTAACCAAGTAAATTACCACCTCTCGAATGTGCAATTTTAACCCAATTAAATTCATTAAGTTCTAATAATTCTAACGTTATCGTATCAACCTAGGATATCTCTATTAATAGATTTAACACGTTTATTCTCCTAGTGCATAGATTTAGCTTCACCTCTCAGTCCTTGACTAAATTCCTAAGATTAAAACCTATGGTGATCAGGCATAGATTCAACAATTAGATTAAAGAGAATAAATTCAACCAACCAAAATCATAAAATCATGCTTAATAGTTAAACAATTGCAAAGGCTACATCCCTAACCCTAATTAGGTTTTTAGCCACTCATATTCAAAAACAAAACCATAAAAGAAATATAATTGAATATGAAATCCATAACAAAGATAACAAGAGAAGAAGAAATCTTAGACTGAAACAAGGTTGATCTCTCAAATCCTGCTTAATCTCTGAAATCTTTCTCTCCCATAGCAAAGTAGCGTTTCTCTTCTTCAAAGAGATGTAAAAGATGTCTAAATAACTCTAAAATATCCTATTTATATGTCCCAAGTCGGCACATGACTTTCTAGGTCAAATTACAAGAGTTTAGAGTAATTTAATTTAAGTGAAAATCGCAACTACTTCTGTCCCGAAGTTGACAGGATCGGTACAGAAGTTGTTCTGAAATCCTTGCTTATTTTTCAACAGTGTAACGTCTGGGCTGCAGTTGACAACATCTGGGCTGATGTTGTCCTGAATTTTCCACTTCTTTTCAAATTTTGATTCTAAATTTTTGCTCCAATGCTCTTCACTCCTATGAAATGACAAAGTCATGCAAAAATCCTTCAATGAAAGTCCTAAATGCTCCAAATTAAACCTACAAGCCATAAAATCAAAGATGTGAAGATTCAACAAATAAAACCACGAAAATTGTTAGAAATAATGTTGAATATATACCAAATTAATACTAAGGAACATGTAAAACTAACACTTATCAAGCCGTCGCCCCCTTCTATTCTTAGTCCATAGATAAGTTTTCTTCTTCTTATTTGTGGATGCTCACTCAATTCATGAGTGAGTAAACCTTTTCTTTTCTCCAATGTAGAATTTAATTGATCTCTTGACTTATTCCATGGTGAGATTTTCTGCTTATATATGAGAATTTATTTGAGTATTTCTTGGATCTCTGTATGAATTCTATGTTGCTTGTTTTGATTGATTGGGTCGACACTATCATGATAGATTGAGTTAGCATTAGCTAGATTAAGTTGTGAATTGATCTTCCAGCTTAATTTTATGTAGCAATTGGATGTGAATTGATCCTCCGTCCAAGAGAAAAGAATCAATGGGCGAGAAATTTCTCATTGTGCTTGTTATTAAATTACTTGTACTTCATGCTTTGTTCCTAAGTGATCATTAGGCCCTGAAAAAGTAATTGATTGCTGAAAGAATAAAAGAGATAGATTGACTTTGATCGGTAATCTTATCTAATTAAGGTGATTTAGGATTTAAATCCGACAGGCTATTCAAGGTTCTCATAATTATTAGATATCAATGATCCATGTTATTTTTGTCAAGAGGGAGATTAGTTCTATGTCGGAGGTTTCTATTTAATTGTTTTTTCTCATAATATTCACTGCTTTTTAATTAATTGTTTTATTTAATTTTCTTGATTGCTTTCTTAGTTAATTTTACTGTTTGTTTGATTTAATCTTAAACTCTTCTTCAAAATTCTCTGATCGAGCTCAAATTATGCATATTTTTATGGCTATTTTTCTATACTTTTTACCACTTTTATATGCATTTTTGCCTTATTTTCTAAGTATTTGTGTTTTTAGTCTTATGAGATGTGAAATTGAGAATTTGCTTATTTTCACTACTTTTGGAGCTATTTTGATGACTTTTTACACAGATATTAGCAAAGTAATTTTGAGTATAGATTTGGAGATGCAAAGTTCGTGTTTGAAGATTTCTTGAAGATAATTTGAATATTTGAAGATCATTGAAGAATTATTTCAAGGAGCAAGAATTGAAGATTGGAGCTTATTTGCAAAGGATTGAAGCCAAGCCTAGAAGAAGCCCGGAAGTTAAGGATTTTTGGATAATTTATATGGGAATGTACTCAGCCCATATAAACCTATAATTGGAGTTAAAATCCCAATTAATAGGCCTAATATCCAAAAGAATATCCAAATTCCGCAATAATTCCGCAGATTTGCGATATAAGCCCGATTTCAGCGCAGTCTCGGTAGAAAAGCCATAACTTTCTGCTTAGATGCCCGTTATAAGCCCATGAGTAGCCGTTGGAAAGCTAACTTCGAGCTCTACAACTTTCTTTCGAAGTGCAAAGCCCAGATCTGCCATCTTCAAGCCCGAATATCAAGTCGAAGTTTCTGCAGAAATCCAGAAAATTCCAGAACCCTATTTTGACTTGGATTTTACTCTAGGATGACATCTAATCCAACTTGGAGTCTAAGTCAGCCCTAAACAGCCCTACCTTTGTTTCTCCACTATAAATCGCCACCTTAGGTCTAGATTTTGAATGTAATTTTTATTCTCAGAAGATATATTGTTTAGTTAAAGATTTGGAGGAGAAAAACCCTAGGAGCCGCCGCCCCCTTCTCTTCCTCATCCATAGATAAGTTCTTTTCTTCTTGTTTGTGGATGCTCACTCAATTTATGAGTGAGTAATCCTTTCTTTTCTCCAATGTAGAATTTAATTGATCTCTTGACTTGTTCCATGGTGAGATTTTGTGCTTATATATGAGAATTTATTTGGGTATTTCTTGGATCTCTGTATGAATTCTATGTTGCTTGTTTTGATTGATTGGGTCGACACTATCATGATAGATTGAGTTAACATTAGCTAGATTAAGTTATGAATTGATCCTCCAGCTTAATTTTATGTAGCAATTGGATGTGAATTGATCCTCCATCCAAGAGAGAAAAGAATCAATGGGCGAGAAATTTTTCATTGTGCTTGTCATTAAATTACTTATTCTTCATGCTTTATTCCTAAGTGATCTTTAAGCCCTGAGAAAGTAATTGATTGCTGAAAGAATAAAAGGGATACATTGACTTTGATCGGCAATCTTATCTAATTAAGGTAATTTAGGTTAAGTCCGACAGGCTAGTCAAGGTTCTCATAATTTTTAGATATCAATGATCCATGTTATTGTTGTCAAGAGGGATATTAATTCTATGTTGGAGGGTTTTCTATTTAATTGATTTTCTCATAATATTCATTGCTTTTTAATTAATTGTTTTCTTTAATTTTATTGATTGCTTTCTTAGTAATTTACTTTTAGTTAGATTAAATTCTTCTTTAAATCTTCTTTATTAATTTGTTTTGTTTGAGAAAAGGAAGTGCCGATCTCTCTGTGGGTTCGACCCCTACTTGCCCTAGCTAGTTTAGTTAGTAATTGTTGGGATAATTATTTTTATGATTGCTGACGACCGATCATAAATTTTGGCGCCGTTGCCGGGGAGATTGTGTTTAAATTTCTTTTTCTCTTATTTTATTTTTTATTAGATTTGCACTTGATCATCTTTGTTTTGCAGAAAAGATCCAATGGAGCAATCACAAACGTTACGAGAGCTGAATTTCAACTGTGAATTGCCGCCCCTTTGTATTAACTATCCAGCCATGGATATGTCTTACAAATTGAAGCCAAGAGTAATTCGTATGTTGCCGATTTTTCAAGAACATCATGAGAATCCTCATGAACATCTGCAAAGTTTCTTTCTGAAGTTTGCTGCAATCATTGGGATGCCTGAAGAGGATGTTAAACTTCGAACTTTTCCTGTGACATTAGAAGGAAAAGCAAGAGACTGGTTCTTAAGACTACCACCCAAATCCATAAAATCTTGGAAAGAGATGGAAACAGTATTTTTGAATAAATACTTTCCGGAAGCTAAGCGTGCTGATGTCAGAAGGAAGATCAACACTTGTCAACAATTGCAAGGCGAAAAATGGTATCAATATTGGGAGAGATATAACCAGATCTACGTAAGTTGCCCCTACCATAATATCAGCGAAGCACTCTTGATCTAACACTTTTATGATGGCCTTATTTATGAAGATCGCACTTATGTTGATGCTGCTAGTGGAGGAGGCTTTACACTCAAAACCCTGAAGAAGCAAGAAAGCTGCTCAACACTATGGTGGAAAATATACATCAATTTGGTACAACCAATGAAGCCGATGCAACAAAGGATTCAGAGATAACTGAAATTCGAAAAGAGTTGAAGGAGGTGACTACTCAATGCGGAAATCTAGCAAAGATGTTTGCTGAATTTATGAGCATTTGTTCACAACCTTCTATTCAAACTCATTCGAATGCGCCACAAAGACATATGGATGAGAAATCACAAAAAAGAGAGATTGATGCTATTGAAGAAACCCAGCATTGGATGGAATTGCCTAATGTACATGCGATGTCATCAATTCCAACACCTATTTTTCCTAAAACACTACCACCAATTGATGTATTCGATGAGCCAATACAAGGAGATATGGAGACTTCAACCGAGATCAAGAACGCCTTCCCTGCTGCAATAAACGGTGAACATCAACAATCTGAAGAAGAATGGATGGAGGAGATGCAAGCTAAGTATGATCCACTATCATTCCCTCAAAGATTTGCTCAACAACTCAATTTACTTCGGAAATTAGAGGTAAACATTCCTTTAGTTGATGAAATAGTCAAAGTACCAAGGTATGCTTCTTTCCTTAGAGAATTATGCAATAATAAGAATAAGTTTGCCGAAAAATATGCTTGCTGTCGTAACGTGCAGATCGTGAGACCTGAGTGCTAGACTCATTTGAAAAGGAGTCGCCACCAATCCTTTTTATCTAGGTGTGATTGGCCACCTAAATTTGATTAACCATTTTAATGTGTTCTTAATGTTAAATTAAGTTCATTAATAATGATTAACCATTAGTCTTCATCACCAAATTTAGGGTTCGGGAGTTAAATTACGTGTAAGGAAGGTATTAGCACCCCTACAACGCCTGTAAAAAAGACAGTACCATTTAACTAAACATTAACCTTTTAGTCTTAATTATTACTTTTAATCCTTTAAACTCATTATTGTTTGATTTTTCCATTTAATTAAATTGTCTTTAATTTCCTCACATTTTGACAAAAATTTGAGACAATTATCCTCAAGAGTATTCAAGAAATTTTAAAATTCTTGAAGAGGCTCCATCGTCGGAATTTTAAATTATTACTTTTATTTTGATATACTTTATTATTACTTTTATTTTGATGTATAATCCCCCACAAGTTGGCAAGACTAATTAAACATCCATTTTAACTTATATCAATTTAATTAATTTTATATTATTTTCATTTTTATATATATAGTCTCCCACAAATTTGGCAAGACTTTGAAGAAAAAGATTTATTTACTTATATTAAAAATCAGTTTGATTTAATTCCTTTTATTTAATGGTTTCCCACATATTGGCAAAACCTAGTATTTATTTATTTGTTTATTTATTATTTTTATGATTGATTTTCCATAATCGTGTTCTTATTTAATTTTATTTCCTTTTTAAAATATCTTCTAAATCTCCCACAATTTGGCAAGATTTAGAAAATATTCTCTTAAGATTGTTTATCAAATTTTTATCATTTTTATTATTTCTTAAGATATCTCCTAAACCTTCCACAATTTGGCAAGATTTAGAAAATACTCTCTTTACAAATTTATTATTTTATTATTATTTTACATGAACCCTAATTATGTAAAATCCCCAAATTCCCCACAAGATTGGCAGAATTTGATGGATTTACCTAACCTAATTTAACGCATATGATTTTGCCGTTCACAGTTTATACTCATGCGGGCCAGGAGTAATTTTTTGATGTTTATGTGTTGACAAAAGAATAATTTTGATTTTTTTTGAGTTTGTTTTTGAATTTTTGTTACAAAAGAAAACTAATAGAATAAAACTTTAACCGTGGAAGACTAAAATAGATTAAGACTTTAACCTTTTTCCTTTTTTACCTATTGCTCAAAACATGACAAAACAAGGCCATATTATAAAGTAAAATAATATAACATGTTTTAATTATCAAGCAAATCAACGAAAACTGGAATAGAAATATAATGAAAATAAAAAGAAGAAAAAACAAAAACATTATACATTGACTAAAACAGTGGAGCACGTGGGTCTATGACCCACATGAAGGCCTAGTATAAAAAAGTACCTTTCTGTTGATCAATTCAAGGGATCTGCAAACTTAAGAGAGAAAGGCAGACGAAGAATACCCAATGAATTCCAGACGGTTCGAACACAAACTGTCTAAAAATCTTATTGAGAGAAATTTTGGGTAGCAGCCGGCAAGGTTTTTTTCAATGTGTATGTATGTTTGTTTTCCGCCTGTCTCTCTGTCTCTCTCTTTACGTCCCCTAGGGTTGGGAAAAGGGAGCCTTTATATTGGCCAATATTCTTTGGGAGCAAGTCATGTAGGAAACTATTAGGTTGTTTCCAACACAGACTTATTTAACATGTGCAGTAATTATTTATTTGACCCACTTAACTAGCACAACTAAATAATCACTAAAGTCCAAACCCAACCCAATAAATTGTAACCCAAACCTAATCAGGCCACATCACTAGGCTTAAATCAAAACTAATTAACTTAGCCTAAACTAAATTTCGGTGTCTACAGCTGCCCCTCTTTGTGAACTTTCTGGGAATCAAGAAATACATAAAGGCGTCCTTTTGTATTTCTCGATAAGCAGAGAGTACACAAAGACGTAGATACCGCTCCTACAATAAAAGAATGTTTTGAGCATCGAACCTCCATCAGGACCAATTAGGATTTTCAGATTTTGAATAAAAAGAAAAGTTAATGCTGGATTTTGAGTTTTGAACATGAGATGCAGATTTTGAACATTGAATTTTGAAATGAAATGCAAATTTTGAATTTTGATTTTCGAAAGGAATGCTGAAATGCAAGTTTTGAATTTTGACTTTTGAAGAATGAACCGTGAAATACAGGTTTTGAATTTTGAACCATGAGATGCTGATTTTGAACTTTGATTTTTGAATAATGAAATGCAAATTTTGAACTTTGATTTTTGAAGAATAGAATGCTGAAATGCAAGTTTTGAATTTTGACTTTTGAAGAATGAACCGTGTAATGCAGGTTTTGAATTTTGAACCATGAGATGCTGATTTTGAATTTTGATTTTTGAATAATGAAATGCAAATTTTGAATTTTGATTTTCGAAGAATAGAATGCTGAAATGCAAGTTTTGAATTTTGATTTTTTTGAAGAATAAACAATAAATGCATGTTTTGAAATTTGATTTTTGAGTCAAGAAATTTGAATTTTGAATTTTGAATTTTGAATTTTGAAGACTTTTGAAGAATGAAATGCTGAAATTGTGGATTTTGAATGTCTGAGTTTTGATTAATGAATAACATATGTGAATTCTGAATTTGAGAACCATCTCAATTGAGAAATGGAATTTTGGTTTTCGAACACCTAAACAGGGATCATTAACAAGATTTTGATGAGACACCTAAATAGGGACTTTAAACAAGGATTTAATAAGAAACCTAAACAGGAATCTTAAACAAGATTTTGATGAGACACCTAAACAGGGACCTTAACCAAGGATTTAATAAGAAACCTAAACATGAATCTTAAACAAGATTTTGATGAGACACCTAAACAGGGACTTTAAATAAGGATTTGATAAGAAACCTAAACAGGCATCTTGAACAAGGTTTTGATGACACACCTAAACAGGGACCTTAAACAAGGATTTGACGAGACTGAATTTTTCATGAAAAATGATTTTGAGGTTTTACATAACAAACAAGCTCCAACGAGGGGAGAACTTTGCAACATGCTCAAGCTCAAATTTTGAAGCTCTTGAAAGAAACTTTTGACACAATTTTGAAACAGAACAATTGAATGCTTTTGATGGATGTAAATGTTGACGATTATGATTATGAGATGCCATGCATGCATGCTGATGAACATTCATGATTTCAAAAGGTTCCAAGATGCCCCTTTGTGATCCCTATCTTCTTTGACTATGTCTCATGCCCCATGAGCAGTTCAAGTCGAAGACCACGGTTATATCTCTATGCCCCCATGATCGAATCAAGTCTACATCATCCATTTTGATCCCTTTACTTATTTTTGAGTGAACAGCGAACGCCTTTTATGATCATCTCTGAAATGTTCAATCTTTATTATTTGTGATGAAATGCAATGCAACATACAAGTTCCCTGAGAATAATAGTGAAATACATATATATTCAAGGAAAAAGTATATATAATAAAGAAAGATCATGTGGAATGATCAATCCATACAAGAAATTACTTTTGAAATAGAAAGAAGAGACTTCATGACAATGAATACTCTGTTGATGATTGATGCCCCAAACCTTCTTCCAATTTGGTCATGTATTGATATTCCTAACTCAATTGATGTTTCTAGATCAGCTTCTCACCTCAAGAATTATTTCCCAAATCTTCCTCCAATTTGATAATGCATTGATATTCCCAACTCAATTGATATTTCAGGATCAGTTTCTCATCTTAAGAAACTTTCAAACATGATTCTGTGAACTGTGGCTTTCCAAACACGATTCGATCAGCCTTTCGAAGTTTCGTACTCAAGTGCCCAAGTAGATTCAAACCGCCTTTTCAGGTTTTCAATTTGAACCTTTTGATTTTTCTTTCTTTTTTCTTTTTCTTTGTTTTTTTTTAGATTGCTTCACCATGCACCTGCTTTTGAAAAAAAAAAAACTCTTTGAAACTAACTTTCTCAAAAACCCTTTTGAAAAATATTTTTTCTTTTGAAAACAGTTCTCTCACTTCTAATATCCAGATCTGATCAAAGATGGACTTTACTAGGCACGTAAGTAGGCTTGGGTTGAGGTTACCAAAGAAAGGATTAGAAGGCTCAAAAATGTGTTTGAAGGTGATTTGATTCAAGGATCACTTTCTTACTTGCATGGATAATTCCTTCAATTTCGATGTCCATTTTTCATTTGAACATTTTCTTATGTTCCCAAAATTCTTCTTTTTATTGAACTTTTCATTCATTTTTTTTTTTATGGATTCAAGAACAATCTTTTTCTTTTCCTTATTTTTCTTTTTTTGTTCCTTTTCTTCTATTCCCTTTTTCTTTTTATCCACATTGTTCCTATTGACTTGCTTTTTGACAATCTCTTTTTTTCTTTACCTCCAGTGTGGAGGGTGATCCTTGATCAGGGTTGATTCGAAAGAAAATCCATATAAGGCTCAAAGGGAACAACAATGGATAATTTTCTACAAACGAAGGAATAAGAAAGAAGGCCATTTATCATTTCAGATCTGGATATTTTGATGAAAGGCGATCTTTTGAAAACTGAAAACCTTTTTGAAAACTCATTTTTGAAAGTCATTTTTTTGAAAGCATTTTCTTGAAATTTTTTCGAAAAACGTTTTCTATTTTGAAAATCCTGAAAATCTATGCAAGCTCATGATGTTACAATTTTTTTTTTTTTTTGCAACTTCTCACATTCTAACTTGTTGGGCAACTAATAAACAACCACACTCGAGTCTAAATCAGTTTTCTTTGATCAAACCAAAAAAAAGAAATCAACATTCTCCAATTAGGATTCTGACTTCGTTCATATTCTCATCATAACCCCAAATTCATCATCTCATCAAATTCCTTACATGGCAAATCATCTTTGTATTCATTATCAATCAATCTAGGAAGCAATAAGAAAAAATATATACAAATAAATAATATAACGAATGGATGAAAGAATGTGGGAACTTGCAACACATTTTATTTCATGACTAATGATAAAAATTGAACATTGAAAGACTGATAACCATAAAAAAGAATTCAACAAACACTCTTAAGAAAAAAGTTTATTACAATGAAGAAACAAGAAATCCAAGTGCATTCTCATCAATATTGATTTTGAGAAAACTGCACTACTCATAGCTTCTCCAACCATTGTTTAGTTCCCACGAATTTATCACTTGCCCCAAACTTTAAGATTTCTCCTTTGAGAAACTAAGCTTACCACTCTTGACCAAATCTTGAACTACATACTTCAACGTTGTGCAATTCTCTGTTGAGTGCCCTTGAGCTCCAGAATGAAAGTTGCAATAGGCATTCACATCATACCATTTTGGATATGGAGGCTGCCATGTTTTGGTATATTGAATGCGTGTGACCAAACCTTGTTGCAGGAGCTGTGGCAGCAACTCAGTGTAGGTATAGGGAATTGGCTCAATGGGTGTTCTTTCCTTAGCTTTTAGGGATGATGATAGTGCACTTGGTTGAACTACAGAAGACTTGGACATGAATGATGCCCCACTAGTAACGCTGTTGGCAGAAGGGTAAGGGTATTGATGGGTGTTTGACAGTGGTTGGTAATAGTTGACTGGGTATTGGTATGGGTGACAATAGTTTGGTGGTGGATAATAAGGTCCGTATGAGCTTTTAGGTTGATATCCCTCTTGACTTGCAACATTGACTTCAGTTTCCTTCTTCTTATTACCTTGTCCCTTTTTAAATCCAGCAGCCTCTCCACCATCAATCTTTCCTGATTTCAAACCAGATTCTATCATTTCACCAGCCACAACTACTTCAGCAAATGTTTTAAGATGGAACAACTTCTCAAAGAAGATGGGCTTTAAAGTCTGTAAGAATAATGAGGTTAATTCTTGTTCTGGAATAGAGGATTGAACCTGAGAAGCAGCATCTCTCCACCTCTGCGCATACTCCTTCCATGTCTCACTAGGCTTCCTCTCCATATTCCTCAGAGATTCACGAGTTGGAGCTAGGTCCAACATGTACCTATATTGGGTCATAAAAGCCTTGGCGAGGTCAGCCCATGAATTGATCTTATTTGGCTCTAACTGGTTATACCATACAGAAGCAGAATCAATCAAACTAAATTGGAAGCAATGAATGAGAAGCTTATCATCTTGGGTGTGAGGATGCATTTTCCTCGCATAGCTCCTCAAATGATTCTGTGGATTTTTAGTT
>AWWV01007816.1:0-15159 GCA_001974805.1 Corchorus capsularis
AAATTAGCTTTTGAGTCCTTCATGAAAGTTGTAAATCATGAAATTACCTTTTAATAGACACCTGGATCACTTTAATCGGACAAATAGGAAAAAAAATACCTAAAGCGTTAAATCGGTTTGTAAAGGACTAAATAGCATTAAGTAGAAAGTATGGGGGGTCATTTCATAAATAAGCCAAAAAAATTTGTGTTGGTGGAGATGGGACCCACCAAGGGTATCTTTTCCCAAAATTTCCCAAAATGCCCTAGGGTATCAATCCAAATTACAAAAAAACCAAGCATAAAATGACCAAAATACCCTTTCCAATTTGTTCTTGAATCAATGTGTTCAAATCTTTAGATTGGTTTTTTGGTCATTTCACATCTCTTTCTTATTGTTCTTCATAATAATATTCATATAATACAATATAGGAGTATATTATTACATTTCCTCCCTAAAATCTAGTTTTCCAAAAGGATACTTATTAATTTTCTTGTATATGCTTTTGAATTTTGATGATACTAAGTAATTACAAGCCTAAAGCTAATTAATTGTTAATTCTAATGAATTACAATTATATATATATTGTTATGAAATAGTGAACTTACCGCACCACATATCAAAGCCTACATTATCTACTGGATTTTGAATAGATTTGAAGAGATACAGAGAGAATATTATCAACAAAAGATATCATCAGAAGATTTCAACTGAAGATTATCTGCAGATTATCTAAAGATTTAAGTAGATTATATTTAGAAATTATGTGATTATGTAATCTAGATTTGATTTAGATTTTATTTCTTCAGATGATCTTGTCCGTTGTAACTTTCAGCTATAAATAGGCTAATTCTGTTCAGTTGTAAATACACCTCATTTATGTATTCACTTCTCTCTGGAGTAATAAGAAATTCTCTCTCATTTTCTCTATATTGTTCTTCGCGTTCTTATTAGTTTCACAACACGTTATCAGCACGGAAGCTCTAGCTAGCAATGCGAAGCTTCGATCTTCTGTTTAGGTTTGATCTTTCAATCTTAAGTTTTTATTTCTTAAGTTGTTTTTATTGTTGTGTTTTTACCCTTACAGTAAATAATATTGAAAATTACCTTTCACACCAGAAGTTGTCACTTTGGTAAATTAAAATTACTGCTGACACTAGAAGTTGTTACCTTGGTAAATTGAAATTACGTTTGACACCAGAAGTTGTCACTTTGGTAAATTAAAATTACCTTTGACACCAGAAGTGTTACTCCAGTAAATTATAATTACTGTTGACACCAGAAATTGTCACCTTTAAATTACCCCCGGTTAATTTATTTCCGACACCAGAAGCTGTCATAATAAACATTACTTATTTACTACGATAAATTATCTTTAGACACCAGAAGTTGTCATACTAAGGTTGAGATTATTATAACATTTTTGCATAAGTTGCAAATAATACTTTGACTCCTGAAGTTGTCATAGGCTATTCCCAATGTATAGATAAATAATTTTGATTAGACACTTGGAGTTGTCATGTTAGACCCATGTGCTATCAATTACATGCCTAGGAAAATTCTGTCTAAGGAGGATGGATTTTAAGTGGGACCGTTTGTGACCCCTCCATTCTTTCCTGGGAATTTACCTGGTGCAATTAGATAAAAATTTATGTCATTTGACACCCGAAGTTGTCAATATAAGTGCAAATGAAAAATATTGAGAAAAAAATATATTATATGCTTGCTTGATAGTGCTACCACACATATGATGTTAAGTAGCAAAGACTTATTCTCAAGTATAACATTGTGTAAAGAAAATGTTCATACTATATCTGGTCATGCTAAGATTATGGATGACTACGGGAATACCATAATTGTTTTGCCAAATGACACTGCTTTGCATCTTGAAGATGCATTATTAATCAGCAGGTCAAGAAAGAATCTACTTAACTAAGATGTACAACATAATGGGTAACATCTTGCGACAACAACTGAAATAAATAAAGATTTCCTACGTATCACCTTAAGATGGACCAGAAGACCATCCATGAAAGACTCCAAGCCTATATTATTGGGTTGAATGTTCTTCCCCTAAAAGAGTTACTATTATGCCTTGAAAATTGAATCATGATATTTTTAGACTTTGGTATGATTACCCTAATCATTCAGACATTATGATGATGCAAAGAATCATCAAAGATATAAGGAGACACCTTTTGAAAGACATAAAAGTCTTGTTCTCCTAGGAGTACACTTGTGAATCTTGTTCACAAGGAAAGCACATTTAAATTATTTTTCAAGTACAAAAATTATTGCCAATTACCAAATAGAAGTTTGACACCTGCAGTTGTCACAATAAGTATCGATTATGGAATCATCTGTATGTTTTATAGATATGGTAAGTGGCAATAACTTTTTGTATGAATAATGAGATGAATCTCCGCAAGGCCTTGCTAATAACATTAAGTGAGATACTAATTTATGCTAATGCGTAACGGTTATTGAAAAAATCCTTAATGGGCCGTTATAGAGGCCATGAGCACACTGAAATAATTTCAATGGCCTGTCATAGAGGCCAGTACTATGGACCATGAAAGAGGTCATAAGCATGCTTACAAAATTATTATGAGCCCTGTAGAGGCTTTGAGCATACAAATTATTTAATATACTCGTATGAGAGGTGACGAATAGATGCTCGCTACTTTGGTATGCTACCTAATGCCATGTAGGAATTGGTTCTACGGGGCATCACTGGGAAAGCAATGTATTTTAAATTGAAATTCTTATATCACACAAATGAGCTATATTCATGGACGATTATGTCGCTTTTGAGAGCATGGACATAATTATGAACATATGCTGGTTAAGGTGTATGCTCATTGAGAAATTCTAAGATACCCAATCTGATTGGTGTATGACACAGTCAAAAAATAGATAAAATGAAAAGGCCAGAAGCTTGTGAATTGACTCGACATTATGCACATTTTGGTTGTATGATTAAATATTTTATTGATATTTATTTGGTCTCCCTGAAGGAGAAATATATGCGTATTGAGCTCCATGCCATTGAAAATTATCTAAATTTAGATGTAATTGAAAATCAATGACCTTTCAGTCATAGAATTTCCCCCCTCAATTTGTCTTAGGCCATGAGTCGGACATTGACGGGTGATTTATTTACCGCAAGATTCGCGGATTATCTTGAGACCGTGTTCCCATTACTTGGGAAACCAATGGCTTCCAAAGATGGATAACAAAAAAACCTAAAGTTTTCTCTTAGAAAAAAGACTGTCTCATTTAGACCCAATAATACAAGAATGAGAAAGGTGCAAAATTTGATCCATTTGCAAGTTATTGCAATCAATTTGCCCAATCTATTTCATCAGACTGTTAAAGTTACAAATTTTTAAGCTATGAATATTCCAGCTAAGATAGATGTTCCTGAAGAACATGTGGATCAAAGTGACCATGCTTGGAGCATGAAAGACAGATGGGATCAAATGATATAGTTCCTCGAAAAAGAAGGGGGAGAAATTTGGAATTTGTTCCAGAAGAGCATATTGGTCTTTATCAAGGAAATCAAGTTGTCTTTAATATGGCACAAAATAAAGAGAGCAAAATACTGAATATATTGCCCTTAAAGAGGCACAATTCATGAGCAAATTACCTCTATAGTGGCACAAACCCATGAAAAGATCACCGACCCCGTGAATACTAGAATTTCCATTGTAATGAGATAATCATCGATGATGCGTTCGCTCTCTAAACCGCTCATGAAATTATGAACGGTGATAATGAATCTCAATTTATAATCGTATGTCATCAAAGGCAAAATTGGTCTAAATGAGAGGAAGCAATCAAGGTTGAGTTGGTTTCCCTTGCCAAAGAATGATATCTTTGGACTTAAACCCGTTGGATTGAAATGGGTATTCGTTTAGAAATGAATAAGGTCGTGAGGTATAAAACCCGACCTGTAGCCCAAGAGTTCACTTAGAAAACTGGGTTTGATTATAATGGAATGTATTCACTTGTGATGAATACGATTACCTTTCATTTCCTTATGAAATTGGAAACATGTTATATGAGCATTGTGATGACATACTTATGGTTCAAAGGATTTAAAATGCCTGAAGCATACACTCCCCACAACTCATTCTCAAAAGTTGCAAAAGATCTTTATATGGGTTAAAGCAATCCAGTCACATATGGTATCAATGCTTAAGTGTGTGCTTATTAAGAAAGTATAAAAAGGATCCCATCGACCCATGTGTGTTTATTAAGAAATCGGAATCTGGTGCTATAGTAGCAGTTTATGTCGACGATATAAATGTGATTGAAACTCCTGAAGAGTTGTCCCAATCTACTAACTATTTCAAAAGGAGTATGAGGATTTGGTTAAAACCAAATTATGCTTGGTCTAGAGCTTGAGCAAAGTAAAGGATATACTTTGAGCACCCCTATGGTTATAAGATCCATTGATCCCTAAATGGACATGTTTCGTCCTAAACAAACCGATGAGGATATATTTGGTCCTGAAGTACCATACCTCAATGTTATCGGGGGGATTAATGTATTTGGCACAATGCATGCGACCTAAAATCGTATTTGCGATAAATTTGTTGGCATATTTCAGTTATTAGCCAACTCGGAGATATTGTTAAACATATTTTGTGCCATCTTCGTTGTACCATTGTGTTTTAGGGTTATTTTAAGAAAACTACTAATTTTGGTTTAGTAGGATATGCTAATGCGGAGTATCAGTCTGATCCGCATAAAGCTCGCTCTCAAATCGGTTACCTGTTTTGACGATACAACCATTTCTTGGTGTCCTACAACCATTTCTTGGTGTCCTACTAGCCATATCTTCCAAGAACTATGAGATTATCTTCCTCTATGAGGCCAGAAGAGAGTGTGTTTGTTTAAGATTTGTTATAGCACATATCTAAGGAATTGTGGATTGAAACAAGTTATAAATCCTTCCATTATAATGTTGTTGCTTCTATTGCACATGTCAGGGGAGAATTTATTAATGGTGATTTGACCAAGAACATCTCGCCTAAATTTTATACTCATGAACTCCAAGAAAGTCGACAAGTTGATGTTAAATAGATTCGCTCTGCCAACAATCTTGCAAATTTATTTACCAAATTGTTGATTTAATCCTTCGCTGCTCTCCATTCTTTTGTTTTCTTCAGGTTTCTACTTTTGAGCTTTTATCCTCCTATAATCTCAAAAATCTACTACAACCATCCAATCCTATTACCCCTTCCTCCTTACCTATTATCCTACACACCAATCACCAAAAAAAAAAAAATCCAAATCACATATAATTATGTCAAGTGTTGGAAATCTTCAGAATATCTCAATTGAGGCCCAACACCTTATCTTTGAGAAGGTTGCGCGAAATTCAACTGAAGATTTCATCCGACTCAGCTTGAGGTTTGTCAAACATAAATTTTGTAATATATTTTTTCTAAGTTTTAATGTCAAGAAAATCTCCTGTGTAACTGGTTAGAAATTGTTTCTCAGCTCAAAGACATTTGTTAAGGGTCAAATTTGGGATAATCAAGTCCATTTAAATACAAAATCCCAATTTTTTTTACCATAGCCAAAAATACTAAAAATACCATATTTTTCCTATTTTTCACAAAATACCCACATTCGTTAACCTTGGTAGAAACCCATCACATTGATATTGGGCCATCACACACATTAAAAAAAAGAAGCCCAATACAACACATACATTAAAGGCTCAAACGAAGCCCATGTTTCTCAAGTGGCCCAAAGAATCACACCCGAAGCTTGCTAAACCGGCACGTGAACACAAGTCTTCCCCGCGGCAGAAAAGTCTTTACCGTCACATGGCAGCAGAGGCATCGCAGCGCCGCTCAATGGGAAACCAAAGATGCTGCAGTAAAGATGCTGAGGAACGAATATTGCCAGAGGGAGTAACATTTACTGATGAATAATTATTTTCATGCTTAATTACGGCATCAAAGCCTAATTACCGCAATACAATACACTAATTATTTCTAATCCACAGAACATACAACGTAGACCAAGCCCACGGCGGGAAAACATTTTGAAGGAGTGGCTTGGATGGCATGTGAAGATGGGAATCTGCTAAGGGTTTATTTTTGGAAAGGACAACTTGCTTGGAAGTTGTTTTCTCCTTCAAAGATAAGGTCATGGCAAGAAAGGGAAAGAATCCGTAGCGGTTGAAGTCGACCTCGCACTCAAAAAGGCAAAATAATTCAAAAGTGAGAAAAACAAATTTATGTATAAGCTTGATTTGGAAGATGCCGCGACAGAGAGAATCATGCCATGGAGGGTTCCGTACCGCAATAAGGGGCTTATAAATAATCGCGTGGCAGACTTCATCTTCAACAATTCACATACAGAGAGCTTCATCTCACGCAGCAAAATACTTCCAAATTTCTTTCCTTTGATTTCTTTCCCTTTTAATGTGGTTCCCATCTTTTTTCTTCAAGCCTATTCTTCAAAGTATAATCCCATTCATTTAAAGCCAATAAAAATGCATTTTTTTTCTTCAATCATGAATTTGAGCTAATGCTCTGTTTGTAGAACCAAAAAACAGGGGAAAGCAGAGCCTGCGCTTTCTCCCCCAAAAGGCAAGCTCTGCGACAAGCACTCCTCCATAGCAGTAACCTTGACGTTGCAACTTTGTTCCTTGGTAACTTGCTGCGGAAATTATTTTCTTCTCTATTTTTCCTCTAAAAACCATAGTTTGTGCTTTTCTCCTCGAAATCTTGGTTTTGCAGTACATCACCATACGCCGTAATCGGTCATAGCCGCCGCACTTATCTACCCTAGAATACTTCAGCCGCGTCATGATTTATTACTGCCGTACTACCAACTGCCATAACTGATTTTCCACAAGTTTTGACGAACAAGTGTCCTCAGTTCATTTTCCTCTCAAACCCTATTTTCGCTTGAAAAAAGGGGTCGGCCCAAACCCTTTGGAGCCGAGACTAGTTGGCCCATATATGCCGCACAAAAAGCTCCCCACATTTAATGGCGACTCCACTGGGGAGCCGGCAAAACACTTGAAGAGGAGATATGCTGCGTCAAAAAGCGGTTTGGTTGGGAAGTCAGAACGTGCCTGCAGAATCCGTCGATGTCCATGACGAACATGCCGAGTCTTCTGCCGAACACAATCAGCTAAACTCAGCACCCGAGACGGCAGAACACCCGAATCCTACGGCGGTGATGGTAGAACTTGCTCGAGGAATTTACCAAGGCCAACTGGAGATATTGGGGGCCTTGAGAGACATTGGACCCCGTCCCACTGATGGCGAAAATGCACAGCAAAGAAACACTCAGAAGCCCAGCAAGGGGAATGAGCCATCGCCATAGTCTCAACCACGACATCCTTCCCAATAGCCGAGATATGTGCAGAAAGGCTCTCTGTGACCATGGTGTTATCTTTAATTGCGGGAGGAAGGTTAGCATCTCTTGACGTGGCAGAGGTCAATGTGACATTTCCCAATAAGAGACTCACCTTCCAAGACCAAAGTAGGAAGACCTGCGGCAAAAGCGAAAATTGAATTCAGTATACAATATAAGGCCAGAGATTCCAGCAGTAACTAACAATACCGCCACAAAAAGGGAAATTCCCAGCACAACAAACACAAAAGGGGTAAGAAGTGAGAAGAAATAAAAGAGTAAAAAAGAAATAGTTGAGGGGATTTTTGCCTTCAAAAGAAATAAAAAGGGGAGAAATAAAAGAATTAAGATGGGATAAATACGTCTACAAGAGATGGAGAATTCTTTTTTTTTTAAAAAAAAGTAAAAAAAAAAGTTAGTCTCACGGCATTGGAGAGACGTTGCAGTAGAGATGCCGCACTGGTGCAACTAGCCAAAATTGCCAAAATTACCGCAACTAGCCAAAGATGCCGCAGCAACCCAAAAATTGCAAAATTACCGCAATTACCCAAAATTCCAAAAATTGCCGCAACTAGCCAAAGATGCTGCAGCAACCCAAAAATTGCAAAATTGCCGCAAGTACCCAAAATTTTCAAAAATTGCCGCAACTAGACAAAAATGCCGCAGCAACCCAAAAATTGCAAAATTGCCGCAAGTACCTAAAATTCCAAAATTTGCCACAACTAGCCAAAATTACAAAAACCCCACAACTAGCCAAAATTACAAAAACCCCATAACTAGCCAAAATTGCAAGAATTCCGCAACAAGACAAAATCACCAAGGCACTGCAGTACATCCAAATTGTGCGAGGCCCTACAACCAAAGCCAAAAAAAAAAAAAAATTCCAACTTACCACCTGCAGTTGCGTTCAAATCAAGATTCCTTCACAAAGCAAGGTTTATGGCAGAAGCAAGTGATGCATGAACATTCACAGAACCTGGCATTGCGGCAGTGGAAGCTTAATTTTGCACTTTTTAAAATTAAGGCCCTTTCATCATTCAACATCGGGGGCTACATTATCATCATCGAATGGAATCCAACACTTGGGGGCTTCAAAGCATATGTCAAAATTAATGAGATCATTCACGACCATCAATGCGGCAAAGTGTCGCGACACCCAAATTGCTCATTTCTGTACAAGACTCATGATTCAAGCCTCAAGTCTCAGCTTCCAAATCCAAGTCAACCAAAGCTCTTATATGATTCTCATACATCATCACACAATGACCATGGCGTGGGCACCACATACAACACAGTCCATCGTACGGTCTTCCTTCATATTGTGGTGATAGCAAATACATCATCACTGGCAACAATTGCGGGGACACCACATACAACACAGTCCCTCCTATGATTCTTGCTCTACTTTCACATTGCGGTTGTAGCCGAGGCAGTTCCCAAATCTGGCAGCCCTCAGCACAATCCTCAATACCGCTCCTAGGACATGAATTATTCACACACAACATCCTGGCGGTACTCCACACAACACACTATAGGAGTGGCTCTCCTGGCCTATGGCAATTCCAACCAGCGGTGAGGCAGTTCCCAATACTCGGCAAACCTCCCTGGTTTCACTTCACCATTATGATTGCGGGCTGTTTCTCGCACATCTCTTCACACCTAATTTGGCTCATCTCACAAAGCTCTTCATACTTTGAGCCATCTTACACACTTAACAAGTATCAAGATCAGACCTTGCCCATCCTGATCCTCTGATGCACTCACATCAACACATCCTGCAAGGGAAAGCAACAATCTTGTCTCACACATATGTACTTACTGCAACATACAATGGCTAAACACATCCTTCAGCCATCATTATCACATTTATCTCATAAGCCGCTCCATGAAACTGATGGCAATAACATCAAGTCATCAACAAAGTGCTGCAATAAAGAAATATTCACTACACATGAGTGGAAAAATTCTTGTCAACAACTACTATGGCAGCATAATGTTTCCAGAAGGCAATGATCATGGCATAGAAGTTTTGCTACCTACAACAGCGGCCATTCAAGCCTCTCCAACATTCATCACTCATGTCTTTGAAGCCTTCGTGCGAAAGCTGCCTTTCCGACCCCTTACCTCATTAGTATGAAAGCTATTTCAGTATGTGCGCCAAAGAAAAGGCTCGAAAGCTTGGAGTTCCGACTTACACAACCGCAAGAGAAAGCCAAAAGCAGGAGTTTTTACTAAAATGGATTTTTTCTGACCCTCGAGACGTCTACTCAACGAAGAAGCCCGCTCGCTAGATAAAGTCGATACAGAAAGACGCTAGTCGTAACGTAAAGGCTCTCCAAGACCTCGAGTACTAAACTTACCGAAAGGAAGAGATATTTCCATGCCATTAAACTCTTTTGTTAACCTTTGAAAGAAAATAAACAAGCAAAAAATGGATTTTGGATTTTGAAATATGCGAATGTTGGGAACTTTCCCGTTTATTGTTTGTTCTCCTTTTGGGTTCCTCATGAGAGGATTTTCTTTAAAACTTACCATTAAAACGACTGTATTTGAAAAATGCTGTTTGAATGCTTTGAAAACCTGATGGGAACTTTCCCACTTTGAAAAGACCTAAATTGAACATTTTGAAAGCTTGAATGAATCTTTTGACTTCTGAATTTTGAATTTTTTTGGATTTTTGAAAAACCTTTTTATTTAATTTAGAAAGACTCAATTTTTTCTTTTTAATTTTTATCTTGGAGAACTAAAAGAGAACAATTATCAAGCACAAACTCTTTTTAATTTTGAAGAAAATGGTTTTATTCTATTTTCATTTTCAATTTTCCTTCTTCTCTTTTTTTGGATTTTCTTTAACTAATTAATTGAAAATTACTAAGTCTAACTCTAGATGCATGAATGCATGTGATGCATGCTTTCCAGTTAAAAGAAATTATTTACCCATCAGTTATACGAGGAACACCTTCGGCCGCCTCCCAATAAATGGTAAACGACCTCAGGAAATTTCCAAGCCTCCGGGAGAAGGAGAGCAAACTCAGACACGCATGAATGAGCCGCCCTCCTTTCCCTTCACGGGAATCGTTTTAACTTTAGTCTCATGATCATGGCAACAACAATATAAGTATGGAAATTAAATATGAATGCATGTATAACCTATTTAATTTTCTAAAAGTTAAGTCTAATTCTATTCCATATTAATTCAAAAATTTAACTCTAAGTAAAACCTCAAGCCCAAACTCATAAAGCCCAAATGAAAAAAAGACAAGGCCCAAACAAACTCGAAAGTCCAAAACAAACTAAGTCTAACAATAAGAAAAAGCAATTGAACCTAACTAACAACTATTTGAAAGGCCCAAAGCAATTTAAGGCCCAAGGGGAAACCTAAACCATACTTTACTCCAATACCAATTCCAATTTTACTAATTAATAAGTAGAAGCAACCCAAATTCTAGAACTTCTAAGGCTTAACTCCAGATTAAAAGACTTAAATAAACCTTATTTTATTATTTCATTTTTAAGTTATAGGCTTATCTATTAATCAATATACCCAAACTCTATTAGTAATCTAAACTACCCTAATTTCATTCAATTCTTAAATTGCTTAACATACTAATTCCTAGACATATTCTCAAGTTCAAATTAATCTATTCAACATGTGTATATCTATTTATATTATCTAAATTATTTTTTTCCAATTATTTAAGCCAAATAATATTAGTTTCATTAAATTAAACTGACAAACACCTAATTCAACGAAATTAAAACCTAATGGACCAAAATCAGACCAACACTGGACTCTTAATGAAAACGGTACAAAGCATATGCATTTAAATGAACAAAGTTGCTAACTTTTGGACCAAATTGACTTAAAACAGGGACCAAACTGAAGAAATTAAAAGAAACTAACGTTAACTAACGGAAAATGGTAAAGCTTATGTCATGCCTATAAATAGGCACTATTTCTCATTTTGAAAAGTCATAAAACCTTACCCTAACCGTCTCCTCCGCCGGAAATCGCAGTCGCGGTGGCGCCGCCGCGTCGGAGCCCTTAACTGTCGCCGATGACCCTCAAACTTCACCGAAAGGCTCTCCTCAACCCCCTGAACGCAGCGCCGGTGTCTGTTTCTCACGAATCTCGCTAGAACTCCATAGATCTGGCTTTGCCGAAACCGAATCCAAGCTTTCGAACCGAAAAAAAAAAATTCCGATCGTCTAATGGCTCCGGTCTTCTGGTATGTAAACCTCCTCCCCTCTCTTACTCTTTTTACCGAAGCAAACTCTAAAACTATAACCTAGATTTAAGTGACTCAATCTGGAACTAACACTACTGTTTTTGTGTTGTTTTTTGGCTGTTCTTGGTGAAAAGTTAGGAGGAACGGTGTTGAAGGACTTAAGCAAAGAAGAGGGAAACGAGAGGTAAAAGAACTACTACCCTTTTTTTGATTTTTTTTGTTTTCTGTAAAACTGTATAAAGAAAAATAAAGCTTCTTTTTTTGTGTTTTCTGATCACTGAAAGAACCAAAACTACTAGAGAGAGAAAAACTAGGGTTTTTCTTTGGAATCTGTGTGGAAGATGGAAAATGGCTACTGTTTTTTTTTGAAAGAAAATGAAGAACCAGAAAAACTAGGGTTTATGTGTCTGTCTCCTCCCCCTTCCACTATGTTTCTGGAGAGTGAAGGTTTTTATATGCCAAGTAGGTGTCTTTATTTATTTTTTGATCGACGGTTGAAAGTCAGTCTCCCTTTTGATCATATGGCTAAGGTCCTTTTTAATTTTCATTTTCTGGTTTGGCTTTTGAGTCGTTGAAGTCATTTTTATGCTCTGTATAAAGGTGTATTTGTAGGATATGGGTCTGATTTTGCTAATGATGCCATATGTTCTTTGTATGCCGTTGATCTAATGGTTGTCACCTACATGTACTCTGCTTGTGCTCATGCTAACTGCTGCCTTTGTCTCTTTATGCTGACATGGAATTTTGCTTCTTCTTGGTTGGCCTTGTTCTTGTGTTTGTCCTGTGATGAAGTGTGCTTTGAGTGACATGGATTGTAAACACTGTGCTGGCAGGTTCTGATTGATTCTATGAGTGTGGTATCTTCATGGCAACCCGTGCTTTGGTGTCACTTTTCTGCTGTGTGCTTGTTCATTTATCTCCTGGTACACTTGCATTCTTGATGTTCTTTGTCCTTGACAGCCTTGCATTTTCTAATGGAGTGGGCTGATCCTTGGATTCTTGCTGAGGCTGTATTACACTTGTATGCTATGTTTTCCACATGATTTTTCTTAAAACAAATCTCTGAATATATTTGAACTTGGTTTGCAAGTTTTCATCAAGCTTGTGCTAATTGTGTTTCTTTTTGTCTCTTTGTACTTAGTGGTTACTAATGTCACTCTTTGTTCCCCTAATCATGGTCTAAATACTCTACTTTGTCCTTGCAGGTGATGTGGCAAGAGGGGTGATGAGAATATGTCATGTGACCAACAAAATTGTAATCAGCAATGTAATTATAGTACATGTATAATGGAATCTAATCTACAACAAATAAAATTACTCCTTTTCTTTCCTTTTGTCCGTACTTGAATTTGCAAAGTTGGACTTGGCCCAAATGAAGTAAGGAGATGGGACCCAAATGAAAATGAAGATTCTAAGAGACTCAAACTTAACATGACCCAAACCAAATTATAAATTGGCCCAAACGGAGACTAAAAGCATTCCAACAAGTATTATGTCCAATGTCTTCAATTTCTCAAGGAATGAACCAAAACCAATCTTAATGGAAAAGAGAAATAAAAGGAGAATACAATGAAGAAAGTTGACTACGTAAAGGAAATTAGAAAAAGACACAACTGACCTAAAAACTCAAATCAAATATATGATATATGTAAAAACGGGTGTCTACAGCTGCCCCTCTTTGCAAACTCTCGAATTGTCGAAAAGTGAACTTTTGGAAAATTGGAGAGGATGAAAAGACGTAGACACCCGCTTTATTGCCTAAACCTCTCTTTCTTTTTTCTTCTTCTTCTCCCTTTTTTTTTTTTGCTTTTTGCTTTACTCTTTTTTTTTCTTTTTTTTAATAAAAAAAACTATTCAAGGTCAATTTTATTCAAAACTGGGAAAGGAAAGGAAGACTTGTCTTGAGGTCAACTTCTTATTGACTCGTGTGGAAGCGAGAAAAAACCAACTTTGGTCACTAAATTGTAGAATCGCATGGAAGCGAGAGAGACCAACTATTGTCACTAAGTTACAAACTCGCATGGAAGCAAGAAAAGACTGCCTGGATTGGACCTTAACTTATATGGAAATAAGCTTAATTTGAGCCTACTTGGAAGTAAGGCTTGACTCATGGAAATAAGTCCGGTTTTGGAAAACCTCATTGAACTTGGCTTATGGAAAAGAGTTTGGCTTGTGGAAAAGCCATTGCTGCTTGGATGGAACCAAGGCTAGACTGTTTCGTATGGAAACGAGTTTGGCTTGTGGAAAAGTCCTTGAATGCTTGGGTGGAACCAAAGCTTGAACTGACTCGTATGGAAACGAGTTTGGCTTATGGAAAAGCCCCTCCTGCTTGGATGGAACCAAGGCTAGACTGCCTCGTATGGAAACGAGTTTGGCTTGTGGAAAAGCCCTCGCTGCTTGGATGGAACCAAGGTTAAACTGACTCGTATGGAAACGAGCTTGGCTTGTGGAAAAGCCCCTACTGCTTGTATGGAACCAAGGCTAGACTGTCTCGAGGAAAAGCCCTTGCTGCTTGGATGGAACCAAGGTTAAACTGACTCGTATGGAAACGAGCTTGGCTT
Source organism: Corchorus capsularis (assembly GCA_001974805.1). NCBI lineage: Eukaryota > Viridiplantae > Streptophyta > Magnoliopsida > Malvales > Malvaceae > Corchorus > Corchorus capsularis. Next base: position 14,159 of record AWWV01007816.1, read on the forward strand.
GTTGAAAAGCCCCTGAATGCTTTGGATGGAACCAAAGCTTGAACTATCTCGTATGGAAACGATTTTGGCTTGTGGAAAAGCCCCTACATGCTTGGATGGAACCAAAGCTTGAACTGACTCGTGTGGATACGAGTTTGACTTATGGAAAAGTCAAAGCATTCGGATGGAATCGAAGCAACATCTTGAAAATTCAATGTAAATCATATGGAAGTGATTTTGGAAGAGAATACCTTTGGAAAATAACTCTGAATCTGATGTTGTAATTGAAAATTTCTCGCTTGATGTTCTGAATCTTTGCTCTCTTGACTTTGCTTCCTTGCAACCTTGATTTGACCTTGGATTTTCTTTCTTGTTCATGTTGATTTCTTCATCTTTGCCCTAGATCTGACTTGAATAATATGCTTCAAAATATTCTTTTACCGATCTCACTACTCCCTGTATCCATTTTCTTGTTACTCTATACCAAAATTTGACCAATAATTAGAATTCAAATAAGTAAGAATCATGTGATTGAAACTCTTTGAAACATGTCATGAACTTTTTGGAAAAACTCATTTACTATGAAAACTTTGTTAGATTTGAACTCTTTGAAGAGAATTGGTGATCACCACTAAAATGCCTTTTGAAAAGCGAATTTTGATCTTGGACTCACAAATGGAATGCAATCTTATCGAATTTTGATATTGGACCCCCAAATGAAATGCAATATTATTATAAAACTTCTTGTTTTGAGATCTTTTTCTGAGACATAATTTGAGTCAACACTTTGTGAAAGTTCTAAGATTTGAGAATTGTCAAAGAGAGATATGGCTTCCGAGAATTGAATTTCTTTGGAGAATTGAAGCGCTTGATGCTTGAAAGAAACTCATTGTTCACTATATGATGGAGGTGTCATTTTCCATTTCCTTGTTGAAACTGTGGGTGGCTCCTTGATTTCCCATTCTTGCTCTAGACTGCCCTTTCGGGTTTTCACCCTAGAGTTTCTTTTCTTCATTCTCTTT
>AWWV01007817.1:0-36008 GCA_001974805.1 Corchorus capsularis
GCAGAAAAGATCCAATGGAGCAATCACGTTCGTTAAGGGAGCTAAATTTCAACTGTGAATTGCCGCCCCTCTGTATTGACTATCCAACTATGGATATGTCTTACAAATTGAAGCCAGGAGTGATCCGTATGTTGCCGATTTTTCAAGGAGAATCTCATGAGAACCCTCATGAGCATCTACAGAGTTTCTTTATCAAGTGTGCTGCAATCACTGGGATGCCTGAAGAGGACGTAAAGCTTCGAACTTTTCCTTTAACATTAGAAGGAAAAGCAAGAGACTGGTTCTTAAGCCTGCCACCAAAGTCCATAAAATCTTGGAAGGAGATGGAGACAGTATTTTTGAACAAGTACTTTCCTGAAGCGAAGCGTGCTGATGTCAGAAAGAGAATCACTACTTGTCAACAACTAGATGACGAGAAGTGGCACCAATACGGGAGAGTACAACAAATCTGCGCGAGTTGCCCTTATCACAACCTCAGTGAAGCACTGCTGATTCAGAATTTTTATGATGGACTCCTCTATGAAGATCGAACATACATTGATTCAGCAAGTGGAGGTAGTTTTACACTCAAGACTCCAGAAGAAGCAAGGAAACTACTCAACACCATGACAGAAAATATCTACCAGTTCAGCATGCCGAATGAGATATCAAAGCCTAAACAAGGGGTGTCTTGCGATGAGGTGATGGAGATTATGAGATCATTCACAACGGAGATTGCCAAAGAATTCAATTCAAAACTTGTCAATCTAGCTAATCAACAAGAAGCTTTGACTAACTTGGTACAGTGTGTGATCTCAAATCAAGGAGCAATTCAACAACCATTCACCTTATCACAACCACCCTTGAATTCGACACAAAGGTATGGAGTCAATTCAATTGAAGGAACCCAACAGTGGTCTGCACAAGAGATGGTATTACCTGGTATTCCACTTCCACCCGCGATATCACCACCTTTAGCACTTGCTTCCCCTGAAGTACCACCACCAGTTACGATATCTAAGAATCAAGTGCCAAAAGATGAGGAAATTCCAGCCGAAAGCAAGGAGGATCAACCCACTTCATCACCAAAAGCTTCTCGACCTTGCTCAAGATTCGAAGGGATGAAAAAGATGGAGACCATTTATGGGCCACCACCGTTTCCTCAAAGGTTTGGAAATCAACTCAATTCACTTCGAAATTCTAGAGGTAAATATTCCTTTGCTTACTGAAATCACAAAAGTGCCCAAATTTCTATGTCCTAAAGATGAGTGAAGATGACCTTTATCTCCCTCATATGCCGCTGCTGCTAGGAAGGCCCTTTCTATCCACAGCCAGAACAAACTTGACATGCAAGATGGAAAACTCAGCATGGAATTTGATGGTGAAATTATTGAATTCAACATTAATGAAGCCATGAAATCTCCTGCTGAGATCCATTCCATCTGTACTATTGATGCAATTGATGTTTGTCTGCTCAAGTTCAATCACTTCACCATGAAGATGAACTTGAATTGGTCCTTACAAAGAGCCTGGTGGAAGAAGAAATCAATGAAGCAGAAGTCCTGACGCCTGAAGATGTAGCGGAAACCATTAGAGATTTGGAGACACTTCTTGCTGTTGAAGAAAAGGCATCAGTTTCCTATGTTCAATTGGAACCGACGCCTAAGCCCATGTCATCTATCATTCAACCTCCTGAAGTGCTGAAACCACTTCCTGAAGGCCTGAAGCATGTTTTCCTTGGAGACAAAGAGACCCTGCCTGTTGTTATTTCAAGTAAATTGAATAATTTACAAGAAGAACAACTAATCCGAGTGTTAAAGGAGTACAAGGAAGCCATTGGATGGACTGTAGCTGATATAAAAGGGATAAGTCCTACTGTATGTATGCATAGGATTCGACTAGAAGATGATGCAGTAGCAGTTCGACAACCACAAAGAAGACTAAATCCAAACCTTGCAGAAGTTGTCAAAGAAGAAGTTCTCAAATTACTTGGAGCTGGTCTCATTTATGCTATATCAGATAGTAAATGGGTCAGTCCTGTCCAAGTAGTTCCAAAGAAGTCTGGATTCACCGTCGTAGAAAACAAGGATGGAGAGCTCGTTCCTCAAAGACTGCAGAATGGATGGAGAGTATGTATTGACTACAGAAAGCTGAATGCCGCCACAAAGAAAGACCATTTTCCATTGCCGTTCATAGACAAGATGCTGGAAAGATTAGCTTGCAAATCCTACTACTGTTTTCTGGATGGATATTCAGGATACTTCCTGATTCCAATTGCGCCTGAAGATCAAGAGAAGACCACCTTTATATGCCCTTTTGGTACGTATGCCTATACAAGAATGCCTTTTGGTTTATGCAATGCACCTGCGACTTTTCAAAGGTGTATGATGAGCATCTTTGAAGATTATGTGGGAGACAAGATGGAAGTATTCATGGACGATTTCACAGTCTATGGAGATAACTTCAAACAATGCCTTAATAATCTAGAACTCATCTTGAAAAGGTGTGTTGAAACCAATTGGTATTGAATGCCGAAAGTGTCACTTTATGGTAGAACAAGGCATTGTCTAGGCCATGTGGTATCCAAAGAAGGGATGCAAGTCGACAAAGCCAAGGTTGATGTTGTCCAAAACCTGCCTTATCCAACTTGTGTCAAGGATATCTGTTCATTCTTAGGCCATGCTGGATTCTACAGAAGATTTGTCAAGGATTTTTCAAAGATCTCAGCACCTATGTGTAGATTGCTTCAGAAGGAAGTAGAGTTCGAGTTTGGAGATGATTGCAAAGAAGCATTCGACAAATTGAAGACTGCACTCACCACCACTCCAATTGTGAAGCCGCCTGATTGGAAACTACCGTTCGAGATCATGTGTGATGCAAGTGACGTCGCTATTGGAGCTGTACTAGGTCAGAGAGTAGACAAGGTACCACATGTTATCTATTATGCTTCAAGAACTCTAGATGCTGCTCACAAAAATTACACCACCACAGAAAAAGAGATGCTTGCCGTTGTCTTTGCGTTGGAGAAGTTTCGACCATACATCTTGGGATCTAAGGTGATAATCTACTCCGATCATGCTGCATTGAGATATCTCATGTCAAAGAAAGAAGCAAAAGCTAGGCTTATGCGATGGCTTTTGTTATTTCAAGAATTTGATATCGAAATCAAGGATAAGAAGGGAGCAGAAAACGTTGTAGCTAATCATCTAAGCAGAATTGAAGGCAAAGAAGAGACTGCAATTAATGAAGCACTACCCTTTGAAGACCTGTTAGCCGTATCTCAACTTCCCTGGTATGCTGATATTGCCGATTATTTGGTTGCTCATCGCCTTCCCCAAGATCTTAGCAAAGGAAAGAAGTTAAAGATCATAAGTGATGCCAAATATTATCTTTGGGATGATCCGTACTTATGGAGGCAAGGATCTGATCAAGTCATGCGAAGACGCATCCCTGAAAATGAGATTCAATCAGTTTTGAAGTTCTGCCACAGTGATGAATGTGGAGGCCACTTTGGACACAAGAAGACAGCAAGGAAAATTTTGGACTGCGGACTTTATTGGCCTACAATCTTTAAGGATTCTTATGAATTCTGCAAGACTTGTCCACGCTGCCAGAAGGTTGGAAGCATATCAAAAAGGAACCAAATGATTCAATCACCTATATTCGTTGCTGAAGTATTCGATGTATGGGGGATTGATTTCATGGGTCCTTTTCCTCCATCAGATAAGAAGAATTACATCCTTCTAGCTGTGGACTATGTTTCTAAATGGGTTGAAGCTATCGCTACGGAGAAGGATGATGCAAGAACAGTGATCAAATTCTTGAAGAATAATATTCTTCATCGATTTGGGATACCAAGATATCTAATCAGTGATCGTGGTACTCACTTCTACAACAAGATTGTGCAAGCACTGGTTGAAAAATATGGAGTACGACATAAGGTATCTACTTCATATCATCCTCAAACTAGCGGTCAAGCTGAAGTATCAAACCGTCAAGTGAAGCTGATTTTGGAAAAGACAGATAATGTTCAAAGAAAAGATTGGAGTATGCGACTAGGAGATGCTTTATGGGCCTATCGTACAGCTTACAAGACACCTCTTGGTATGTCTCCGTACAGAATTGTGTTTGGAAAGGCATGTCATCTACCTGTGGAGATAGAACACAAAACATGGTGGGCAGTAAAACAATGCAATCTTGACTTTGACAAAGCTGGAATTCAAAGGATGTTACAATTACAAGAGCTTAAAGAAATAAGGAATGAAGCATACGAGAATTCAAGGATTTACAAGGAGAAGACTAAAGCTATCCATGACAAAGGAATTCTGCGAAGATCGTTTCATGAAGGACAAAAGGTTTTTAGTTTTTAATAGTCGATTGAAGTACCATCCTGGGAAGCTAAGATCAAGATGGTATGGACCTTTTGAAGTAGTTCAAGCATATCCTAATGGAGCTGTAATGATCAAGAATCCAGAATCAGAAGCAGTTCAAAGTCAATGGACAAAGGCTCAAACCTTTCTTTGAACCAATGCCAACCATGATGATTGAAGAAATTGAATTGGAAGATCCAATTTATCTTCCAACTTGAGACTGAGGAAAGGGAAAGTCGAGCTAATGACTCTAAACAAGCGCTTGTTGGGAGGCAACCCAACAATTTTAATTTCTAATTATTTTTCTTTTGTGTTAAAAAAAAATTGGAAGCAAGGAACCATGACCGGTCATGGCTTGGTACATGCCGCACCAACCCGTGCCATGGCCCGGGCATAACCAGGCTATGCCGTGCCACCGCCAGGCCAGAGCCAGGCTAGCACGCGACAGGCCAGGCCACCAGTACCCCTCACCAAGCCGAGACCGGCCAGTCACCGAGCTATGCCGCGCAATCTCCAGGCCAGCTCGCCCCATGTGCCGCGCCATCCGTGTTTTCAGTCCATGTGTACTTCAAATCCTATTTTACCTAGGATTTGATTTCCTGATTGCTTTCACCTTCAAATTATTTCTTCCTAATAGGTAAGGGACTCCTATTCCAGGTATGTTTCTAACTGTTCTCTTTAAACTTTATCACTATATTAAGGCACCTCTCCTTCCCTCTTTTTAAGCTATCCAGGTATGTTTCTAAACTTTTCTCTTTATTTTGGTAAGCTACCTTTACATGAATTAATTTCTTGATTACTTTTACATTTGAGGACAACGTGAAATTTTAAGTGTGGGGGGGGTGATTACTTGATATGGGTGAATAATTGAGTCATATGTTAGTTTTTGATTGCATGAGAACCTAGGATAGAATTTGGATTGTTTATGGATTGATCTTTATTTCCCCAATTTTTGAAAAAGTTTTTCGACAAAATTGATTTTTGGAAGACAAAATTTCGAAAATTTTCAAACTTTTTGAATTTTTCATGCATATATTGAGTTATTGATTTAATTATGATTGATGAATACTTAGAATTTTTAGTAATGCTTTATTCATTGATTGATTTATAGCATGCTGTTTGATTTCTTAGAATTAGGTATAATTGAAATCTGTGATATGATCTTATTTATTCATTGCTTTTATGATTATCTATTTCTAGAACTTGTGTTGAATTTTGATTGAAATTACAATTAAGAAAGCATGTTATGGATATGTCAAGAATAAGTGTGGGGGACTATCTATATAAAGGGTAATTAAAAAAAATGTTTTCATAAAAGAAGTGATTTCATTTAAGAGGAGAAGAGGTATTTCTGCTAATAAAAAAAATCCATTGTTGTCACTTTTCTCTTTAAACAAAAGGAGTTAGTAACCCTTGGGAAGAGGATAAGAGGCATGGATCAGCAGAAATATTGTCCCTCTGAAAAAGTAAATAGAAGGAGTCCTTCTAGAGTGCTAGTAGCCTCAAAATAATAAAGGGCGTTAGTAACCCCTAAACATGAACACTTCAGAGGTTAGTAACCTCATTTTTCTAAAACCAATTACCCTTAAAAACTATTATAACCCACATGAACCCTTGATTTATTTATGATATTGTAATCTTTTGAGTAATGGAGAGAAAGATGAAGATGCAAGCCTATAGAAAGAAGTAGTTATAAGAGTAAAGGATGGTAAGTGATTAGAGCTACTTTAATTATGGCTACTTAAAAATGATGATACTTGTTATTGATTGATCTTTGGATTAAGTATTGTTAATGTTCTTTGTTATTTTGATTTCATGGTTAAATTGGTTCTTTGATATAAGTGTGAATTCAAATTGATCTTTTGAAAATTGTTTTTGATTAACTTACATTGATTTTGCTAAGGGACTAGCAAAGTTCAAGTGTGGGGGAAAATATGGTCGAGCCAAAAACAACCCTATTTTTATGGCTATTTTACTATGTTTTTGGGTCCATTTATGCTCTAATTTGCCTTATTTTAATGATATTTGTGTTTTGAGTCTTTATGAGATGTGAAATTGAGAATTTGTTAATTTTCACTACTTTTGGAGCTATTTTGATGACTTTTTGCACAGATATGAGCAAAGTAATTTTGAGTATAGATTTGGAGATGCAAATTTCGTGTTTGAAGATTTCTTGAAGATAATTTGAAGACTTGAAGATCATTGAAGAATTATTTCGAGAAGCAAGAATTGAAGATTAGAGCTTAAATTGCAAAGGATTGGAGCCAAGCCCAGAACAAGCCCGGAAGTTAAGGATTTATCTAACTTAGGTAATTTAGAATTAAATTCCAAGCAAGCTATTCAACGTTTTTATAATCTTTAGATATCAATGATCCATGTTATTTATGTCAAGAGGGAGATTAATTCTATGTTGGAGGGTTTTCTTTAATTATTTTCTCAATCTATTCACTGCTTTTTAATTAATTGTTTTCTTTAATTTTCTTGATTGTTTTCTTAGTTAATTTTACTTGTTTGCTAGATTTAATTCAATTCTACTTCCAAAATTCTCTTTATTTATTTTGTTTTTAATAAGAAAAAGAATAACAACCTATCTCTCTGTGGGATCGACCCCTACTTGCCCTAGCTATTTATAGTTAGTAATTGTTGGGATTATTTTTATGATTGCTGACAACTGATCAGTTTTCCTTGAATGCCACATGCAGAAAACAACAAAAAAAGGGTAAGAAGGGGAAACGCGAAAATGAGGAAGCTTCCTCCTCATTCACCAAGCAGTGATTATAAAAGGGGAGGAGGAGTTTTTTTTTAGGGCGGGGGGGGGGGGGGGGGTTTAGAGAGGAGGCTTAAGGTTGGGAGGAGGAGGCGGTGAACCAAAAAAATCTCTAGGGATTATTAGCTCTTCATTTTTACAGCAACATAAAAAATACAAAAATACAGAAAATAGAACCAAAAAAGGAAGAGCTTTTCAGGGTTCAAAGAAAAAGGCAGGAAAAAAAAGAGACAGTAGGGTTCGAACCAAAGGAAGTAGAGGGTTTTAAACAAGAAAAAAGAGATCTCTGGGAATGATTTAGAGAATAGGTTTCGTTGAGAGCTAGGTTTTTAAAGATAGAGGGTTTGGATAAGTCGGAGCCAGGTTTTGCCGCCGGGACTTTGAGATTTCAAGGGTCGGAAAGGGCTTTTTGTAGTTTGGAGGCTTAGATTCAGAAACTGAACGGTGATTAGATAGAGCATAGGGAGGTGAGCAACATACCTTAAACTCAGCTTCATCGGACGGCTAGTTTCGTGGGATCGGAGGGTAGAAGTTGCGTCGGGTTAGGTTCATTTCGGAGAAATCCGGGCTTTATCTTGCGGAAATAAGTTAATATTCGAGCTGGAGGAAGCGAGAGAAAGCTCTGGACGAAATCTGATGGTGATTGTCGTCGGAAAAATACTCCGGCATGAAGGTCAGGTGGTGGCGCGATTTCCGGTGGAAGCTAGGGGTGGCGACTAGGGCTTATGGCTTCAGAAAATGGAGAGGAAAGAAAGTATTTATACTTACCCTGTACCCGACCCGAGATCCGGCCTGTGCTCAACCAGTAAACCCAACCCCTCCGGCCCAAATGTGTTATTGGGTAATCTCTGGGCTTTTAAATTATTTTAATTCGCTTGGGCTTCTTAATTTGTCTAGGCTTTTATTTATGTGTTTGGATTTTGGGTGTTAATCTAGTTTATCTTATGTCTTAGGTTTAGTTAATTTTAATTAGTTAGTAATTTAGCTTAATTTTTAATAAATTGGTAAAAAAAAAAAAGAGAAAAAGAAATTTTAGAGCTAGTTTAATTTCATATTTTAGTTTAGTTTAATTGTCGATAGATTAATAAAAATTTAAGAAAAATGTCAAAGTGAACATGTGCATTCATGTTTAAGTTTCCATTATATTGTTGATTAAATGCATTGTCATTCGAAAAATAATGAATTGGACCCTATGATGGAACGATCAATTGGGACTTTGACAATCTTTGTCAGACTCAATTCGAGTTTCCTAGGCTTGAAACATCTAAATGGGGATCTTAGCCAGTATGAGTGGCAGGTGCTCGGACGGTGTTCCTCATATAATTATTTGGTAAAAATGCACTTAACCAAAAACATGCATCATATGCATTCATGCACTAAAAAGTCCAGTACTCCAATAAATTAAGAGTCAAAGTAATGGTAATCAGTAATTAAGTAATTAAGAGTCAAAGTAATGGTAATCAGTAAAGCAGTAATTAAGTTAAAACAGATTAATCAGAGTCAAGGAAATAGTAATCAGTAAATCAGTAATTAAGTAAAAGAGATTAATCAGAGTCAAGGAAATAGTAATCAGTAAATCAGTAATTAAGTAAAAAGAGATTAATCAGAGTCAAGGAAATAGTAATCAGTAAATCAGTAATTAAGTAAAAAGAGATTAATTAGAGTCAAGGAAATAGTAATCAGTAAATCAGTAATTAAGTAAAAAGAGATTAATCAGTAAATTGATAGTTAAGAGTCAAGGTAATAGTAGTCAGTAAATCGGTAATTAAGTAAAAAGAGATTAATCAGAGTCAAGATAATAGTAATCAGTAAATCAGTAATAAAGTAAAAAGATTAATCAAGTGAATTAATAATTAAGGGAGTAAAAGTAGTAATCAGTAAATCAGCAATTAAGTAAAAAGATAGTAATCAGTAAATCGATAATTAAGAGTCAAGGTAACAATAGTAATCAGTAAATCAGTAATTAAGAGTCAATGGATTAATCAGTAAATTAATACTTAAGGGAGAAAGTAAAATTAGTGATCAGTAAAGAGAAAAATGGTAAAATGGTAATTAAATTCAAGAGAGTAAAATAGTAACCAGTAAAGGAAGAATGGTAAAGAGTAAAGAGTAATCCAGTGAAAAAGAGTAAAATGGTAATCAGTGAAATGGTAATCAGTAAAAAGTAATGGTAATCAATAAAAAGTAAATGGTAAAAAAGTAAAAAGCAATCAGTAAGAGTAAAATGGTAAAGAGTAATCAGTAAAAAGTAAAATGGTAAAAAAGTAAAAAGCAATCAATAAGAGTAAATGGTAAAGAGCAATCAGTAAAGGGTAAAATGGTAAAAAGTAATGGTGATTAGTAAACAGTAAAATGGTAAAAAGTAAAGAATAATCAAGTTAAATGATAGGGTGTAAATAGTAATCAGTAAAATGAAAATGGTAATCAGTAAAGAAGAATAAAAAATGGTATTCAGTTAAAAAAGAGTAAAAATGGTATTCAGTAGTAAAAAGAGTAAAAATGGTATTCAGTAAAGTAAAAAAAAAAAGAGTAAAAATGGTATTCAGCAAAGAAAAGAAAAAGAGTAAAAAATGGCATTCAGTAATTTAGTTAAAAGGTAGAAAATGGTAATTAGTAAAAAAAGAGTCCAATGGCATAAAAATACTTAAAAACAAAAACAACCCCCCAGTTAAGTCTAGACTAGTCAGTGCCGTCTTTTGACGGGCGTTGTGGGGGTGCTAATCCTTCCCCACGCATACCCGACTCCCGAATCATAGGACTCTAGTTAGAAGACCGTTTATTAGGTTTAGTCTTACCTGCGTCAAGTTTAGGTTAACATTAGGCTTAATAATCTGATAGGTGGCTAATCACACCTAGGTTAAAAAAAGATTAGTGGCGACTCCCCTTAGTTTTCAGTTCTTTTAAGTCGTTCAACGGTAGGTTTCGGACTCCGGATCCGGACGTTGCGACAAGGGCAAACTGGGAAATCTAAAACAACACCTTCCGATGAGGAAGGGCGAACTGGGAAACTAAACAACACCTTCCGATGGGGAATGGCAAACAGGGAAAACTAAACAACACCTTCGGTGGGGCAGGGCAAACTGGGAATTTAAACAACACCTTCCAATGAGGAAGGGCAAGATGGGAAATGTAGACTTAAACAATACCTTCCGATATGGAATGGCAAACTGTGAAACTAAACAACACCTTCCGGTGAGGAAGGGCAAACTAAGAAATCTAAACAACACCTTCCGGTGAGGAAGGGCAAACTGAGAAATCTAAACAACACCTTCCGGTGAGGAAGGGCAAGACGGGAAATGTAGACTTAAACAACACCTTCCGATATGGAAGGGCAAACTGGGAAACTAAACAACACCTTCCGGTGAGGAAGGGCAAACTGAGAAATCTAAACAACACCTTCCGGTGAGGAAGGGCAAGACAGGAAATGTAGATTTAAGCAACACCTTCCGATATGGAAGGGCAAACTAGGAAACTAAACAACACTTTCTGGTGGGGAAGGGCAAACTGGGAAAACTAAACAACACCTTCTGATGGGGAAGGGCAAATTGGAAATTTGACAACTAGACAACACCTTCCGACTCGGAAGGGCAAGATGGGAAACTAAACAACACCTTCCGGTGGGGAAGGGCAAATTGGGCATTTGACAACTAGACAACACCTTCCGACTGGGAAGGGCAAGATGGGAAAACTAAAGAACACCTTCCGGTGGGGAAGGCCAAATTGGGTATTTGACAACTAGACAACACCTTCCGACTGAGAAGGGCAAGATGAGAAAACTAAACAAAGCTAGGTTTTTGAACTTATGAACTTTCAATTTTAACCTAATCATGATAGATGCATGAATGATATGATGCATGCAAAGTCCAAATTTTATTATTTGATCAATAAAAGGGGGTTTACTCGAGTAGACCCCCACGAACCTAGCGCGGCTCCCCAAGGATATTCGTGAAAGCCTCTCGATCTCGGAGCAGAATCCCGAGAGGTCATGCTCTTGCACCTTTACCCAAGGATTTGATAATAAACCTGAACAAGAATCTTAAACAAGATTTTGATGAAACACCTAAACAGGGACATTAAACAAGGATTTCATAAGAAACCTAAACAGGAATCTTAAACAAGATTTTGATGAGACACCTAAACAGGGACCTTTAACAAGGATTTAATAAGAAACCTAAACAGGAATATTAAACATGATTTTGATGAGACACCTAAACATGGACCTTAAACAAGGATTTGATAAGAAACCTAAACAGAAATCTTAAACAAGATTTTGATGAAATACCTAAACAGGGACCTTAAACAAGGATTTCATAAGAAACCTAAACAGGAATCTTAAACAAGATTTTGATACGATACCTAAACAGGGACCTTAAACAAGGATTTAATAAGAAACCTAAACAGGATTCTTAAACAAGATTTTGATGAGACACCTAAACAGGGACCTTAAACAAGGATTTCATAGAAACCTAAATAGGAATCTTAAACAAGATTTTGATGAGACACCTAAACAGGGACCTTAAACAAGGATTTCATAAGAAACCTAAACAGGAATCTTAAACAAGATTTTGATGAGACACCTAAAAAGGGACCTTAAACAAGGATTTGATAAGAAACCTAAACAGGAATATTAAACATGATTTTGGTGAGACACCTAAACAGGAACCTTAAACAAGGATTTGATAAGAAACCTAAACAGAAATCTTAAACAAGATTTTGATGAAACACCTAAACAGGGACCTTAAACAAGGATTTCATAAGAAATCTAAACATGAATATTAAACAAGATTTTGATGAGACACCTAAACAGGAACCTTAAACAAGGATTTGATAAGAAATCTAAATAGGAATCTTAAACAAGATTTTGATGAGACACCTAAATAGGGACCTTAAACAAGGATTTGATAAGAAACCTAAACAGGAATCTTAAACAAGATTTTGATGAAACACCTAAACAGGGACATTGAACAAGGATTTGATAAGACACCTAAACAGGAATTTTGAACTAGATTTTGATGAAACACCTAAACATGGACCTTAAACAAGGATTTGATTAGACACCTAAACAGGAATTTTGAACAAGGTTTTGACGTTACTGAAGTTTGTCATGAAAAGGGATTTTGAGGTTTTACATAACAAGCAAGCTCAAACGAGGGGAAAAAATGCAACATACTCAAGCTCAGATTTTGAAGTTCTTGAAAGAAGCTTTTGAAACAATTTTGAAACAGAACAATTGAATGCTTTTGATGGATGTAAATGTTAATGATTATGATTATGATATGCAATGCATGCATGATGATGGACAATCATTGTTTCAAAAGGTTCCAAGATGCCCCTTGATCTTCATCTTCTTTGACTATGATGAGTATAACTCAACTTTGAATATGGTCACTGGCTAATTCAGTGGCAAGCTTTCCAGGCACATGCGCTCCTTATCAATCCAAATTGACAACATTTGTCATCTTTCCAACATTCTGCTGAGCAATTTACTTCATGCCCCATGATCAGTTCAAGTCGAAGACCTCGGTCATCTTCCTATGCCCCCATGGTCGAATCAAGTTTGCATCATCCATTTTGATCCCTTTACTTTTGAGTGAACAATGAACACCCTTTATGATCATCTTTGAAATGTTCAATCTTTAATATTTGTGATGAAATGCAATGCAACATACAAGTTCCCAGAGAATAATAGTGAAATACATATATAAATCCAAGGAAAAAGTATATATAATAAAGGAAGATCAAGTGAAATAATCAATCCATATACAAAAAATTACTTTTTGAAATAGAAAGAAGAGACTTCATGACAATGAATACTCTGACGATAGTTGATGCCCTAAACCTTCTTCCAATTTGGTCATGCATTGATATTCCCAACTGAATTGATGGTTCTAGATCAGCTTCTCACCTCAAGAATTATTTCCGAAATCTTCCTCCAATTTGATCATGCATTGATATTTCCAACTCAATTGATGTTTACGGATCAACTTCCCATCTTAAGAAATGTTCAAACGTAATTCCATTGACTATGGCTTTCCAAACATGACTCGAGCTGCCTTTCCAAGTTTCATACTCAAGTGCCCAAGTAGATTCAAACCGCCTTTTCAGGTTTTCAATTTGAACCTTTTGATTTCTTTTCTTTTCTTTTCTTTTTTTGATTTCTCTTTTTTTTTCTTTAGATTGTTTCACCATGCACTTGCATTTGAAAAACTTTTTAAAACTAATTTTCTCAAAAATCCTTTTGAATTGTTTTTTTCTTTTAAAAATAGTTCCCTCACTTCTAATATTCAGACCTGATCAAAGATGGACTTTACTAGGCACGTAACGTAGGGTTGGGTTAGGGTTGGCAAAGAAAGGATTAAAAGGCTCAAAAATGTGTTTGAAGGTGATTGATTTAAGAATCACAATTCTTTCAATTTCGATGTCCATTTTTCATTTGAACACTTTCTTCTGTTCCCAAACTTCTTATTTTATTGAACTTCGCATTTTTTTGAATGGATTCAAGAACAATTCTTTTTTTTCTTTTCTTCTTTTTCCTCATTTTTTCTTCCTTCTTCTTCTTCTACTTCCTTTTTCTTTCTATTCACATCAGCCATATTGACTTGCTTGGACATCTTTTTCCAATTTGTGACAATCTTTTCTTTCTTTACCTCTAGTGTGGAGGGTGATCCTTGATCAGGGTTGATTCAAAAGAAAATCCGTAAGACTCAAAGGGGACAACAATGGATAATTTTCTGCAAGCGAAGGAATAAGAAAGAAGGCCATTTATCATTTCAGATCTGCATATCTTGATGAAAGGCGATCTTTTGAAAACTCATTTTTTTGAAAGCATTTTCTTGAATTTTTTTTTTTCGAAAAACGTCTTTTGTTTTGAAAATCTTGAAAATCTATGCAAGCTCATGATGTCACAATTTTTTTTCTTTTTCTTTTCTTTTTTTTTTACTTCTTTTTTTGTTTTTTTTTTTTTTGGCAACTTCTCCCATTCTAACTTGGTGGGCAACTAGTAAACAACCATGCTCGAGTCTAAATCAGTTTTCTTTTGATCAAACCAACAAAGAAATCAACATTCTCCAATTGTGATTTTGACTTCGTTCATATTTTCATCAGAACCCCAAATTCATCATCCCATCGAACTTCTTTACAGGGCAAATCATCTTTGTATTTATTATCAATCAATCTATGAAGCAATAAGGAAAAATATATACATATATAAAAAAAATATTATAACAAATGGATGAACGAATGTAGGAACTTGCAATGCATTTTACTTCATGACAAATGATAAAAATTGAACATTGGATAATTACCAATCTCTTCTTAATTTACTTATTAGTCCCTTTTACTTCCTTTCTTAATTACTGATTACTAATTTTACTCCTTTTTAAATATCAATTTACTGATTAACCACTCAACTCTTAATTATGATCACTTTAACCCTTAATTATCGATTTACTGATTACTATTTTTTTACTTGATTATTGATTAACTTTGACTCTTGATCTCTTATTACTATCTTTTTGCTTATTTACTGATTTACTGATTGCTATTACCTTGTTTCTGATTAATCTCTTTTTACTGATTTACTGACTTCTATTACCTTGACTCTGATTAATCTCTTTTACTTAATTATTGATTTACTAATTACTATTACCTTGACTCTGATTAATCCCTTTTTACTTAATTACTGATTTCTATTGCCTTGACTCTGGTTAATCCTTTTTACTTAATTACTGATTTCTATTGCCTTGACTCTGGTTAATCCCTTTTTACTTAATTACTGATTTACTGATTACTATTACCTTGACTTTGATTAATCCCTTTTTACTTAATTACTGACTTACTGATCACTATTAACTTTGACTAATCTCTTTTTACTCAATTACTGATTTACTGATTACTATTACTTTAACTCTGATTAATCTCCTTTTACTTAATTATTGATTGCCCTCTTTTCACTACTTTACTGTTTGGATGCGTGGATGCATATGATGCATGAGATTCTTTTTAAACTTAATTACCCATCAATTATACGAGCAACACCTTCGGCCGCCTCCCAATAAATGGTAAACGACCTCCGGAAATTTCCAAGCCTCCGGGAGAAGTCAAGCAAACTCAGACACGCATGAATGAGCCGCCCTCTTTTCCCTTCACGGGAGTCATTTTAATTCAGTCTTATGATCATGGCAACAACAATACAATCTTAGAATTTAAATATGGATGCACATGCAACTAATACTAAATTCAAAGCCTTAATTTTTAAACTTAGGCCGGATTAAGATAACTAGATTTCTAAACCTCAAATGCTATACAAGCGCGAGGCTCAAATATAATGGGGATACAAACATGTCAACATACTCAATCATGTGGAATGGCTTTCACGTAAACAAATATGGAGGCCCAAACATAACAAAACAAAGACCAAGTAAATGAGCATAATGATTAAATCCACCAAGTTAAAAAGGTTTAAACTTGATTAACACATATTTAAGCCTTAAATTTGACTTACAATACAAAAAAAATGCCATATACTGACGGTAAAAAATCCATTAGTAAAACTGAAAAATCCGTCAGTATAGCTCGTTTTGGACTATACCGGCGGACGATATACCTATTGCAACGGAAAAATGACCGTCAGTTCATCCCGCGACGGTATAGCCCTATACTGACGGATTTTGTGAGTGTTGCAAAACCCTTTTTGGTATATACTGACGGAAGTGAGTTGTAGCTACAATCTATACTGACGGGCATAAATTTCAATTTTAAAATGAAATTTTATGGTTAATCATGTAGCTATACCGACAGATGGTTCTTGCTTCCGTAAGTAAAAATATAATTTTACAATTTATTATATAAATTATTTAGAATATTTATATCCTCAAATTCACATGAAGCACTTCAATATTAAAATTTATAATTATAAAGCACTAAATATAGGAAATACATAATATGATTTTATTGATCAAATCCAAATCCATACAAGAGAAGTGTTAAGTACTCATCAATCAAACTCAAAGAAAGGTAGAGTGGATCAAATTCATCCCTGTCAATTTCTTGTTCAAAATTAACAAATTTAATATTACAAAGATCCTCCTTTAATAGATTCCACAGCTCTTGTACACCTTCAGCATAGCCAAGCAATCTGCACTTTTGTTGTAGTAATATGTGGCCTTTGACAAAGACTGTAAATTTCCACTTTGAGCATAGCTTATGTGCTGCCCTACAAGGTTAACTTTCCATATCAATAACAATGTCATAGAAGTCCTTGAAAACGAATTTCTTAGATCAAACAATAACAGTTGAATTATTAACATAGTTGGAGTTAAGCATAACTAACGTTTAATCAGATTCTGATGAAGAATGAAGAATATATGTTTGAAGAAGGAACTAAGACTCGAAAAAAAAAGAAAAGATAGGTTTGAATAAGTATATATGTTTACCTCCTTGAATCTTATTATATTTGGATGCTTCAAGGACTTGTGGTTCATAATCTCCCTCTAAACATGTTCACCAATCTGCAAAACAAAAAATACCTTATAAATCAAGAAAAAGGCCAACAAACAAATACAAGATTATGAACATTAATTAACTTGAGAGAAACTATAAACTGTAATGAAGCCATAGTTATACCTTGGGGCCTCTCTCAATATAATTGACAACATAAAGCTCACCACTCCATTTATCTCTCACCAGCTTAGCAACCCCAAAGTTCCCTGATCCAATATCTTTTTGTATCTCATAACGCTCCATTTTCCCAAGAAAACTATGACCAATTTTTTTGCTTACTTCAAGATTGGTAACAAGGTTACTGTGGGGTTAGTTCTCAGTCTCTTGAGCAAAGAGACTTCTAAGTTTAAAATAATCTGTCAGTAGAGAACTCTAATAAACTCAACTGTTTATAATTAACCAGACATATTGAAAACAACCTCAAAAGATGCCAGGTACTCTATCTCATGGTGTCGAATTATGCTGGCTATTGTGATTGCACTATCATCAGGGGACTGAAACAAACACAAAAAAGTGTTAACCATATGAAAACAAATACTTAACGAAAGCAAGAGGTCAGAAAGCATTAGTATTTACGCACCAGAAATTACATGGGCTAACAGAAAATCACTACAACAAGCTCAAAATCAGATCCAAGCCCCTCCACATCTTTCCCATTAATACAGTGAACTGAACAAACACCTTTGGGATAAGTTTCACCGACATACTTTAGCATTTTTGCTTCCAAGTTAATCTGCACCAAATTAATTAGTATTTGTACAAATTAATACAATAATTAATATTAATTTGTACAAATTAATACAGTTTGTACAAATATATTATTCTTTAATTCCCACTAAAGTTACAACATATCATGTCATGTTCAAGGATTAATTTACAAAATTTGACTTTCATAATTTCAATAAACAAAGAACAAACAAATTAATCAGAAATCTTACCATTACAAAATTTCTCATGGTTATTGTTGTGCTTAGGAGCCTAAAAGTAGCCAACATAGGATATTGGAGAGCTGAAATAGGCATAGGCAATTTTCAAATTGAAATAGCTAGCATTAGCTATTTATTTTACAGATAAAAATGCCAAAAAAATGAATAATTTGAAATTTAACATGATTTTGCGGCATACGAGGCCTTTGTTGATTTTGCAGGACTTCCACCATTTTTTGCCATTCCCATAGATGATACATTGATACAAATATTGAACATTATTAAAGTAAAGCCATTTTCTTTCATAAACTTTGTAATCTAAACTAACCATATTCATCAAGAGGAGCTTGATCATAGTAACTTGTTATCACATAAGCAGATGAGGTCCTTCCAAAATTCCTTCCAATGTCATAAGCTAATATATATACCTTTGGGAAGGTAACACCAAAAGCAGCCATAATAGCAATCATGGCAGAGCAAAAGCTTGGTAGTCTAGGGCCTATAATAAAGAAGTATAAGTAATGTCAAAACAGCAAAATCGAATACAAGGAATAAATCTAGTACTCTCCAAACAACAAAATTTTAAGAATAATATGGCAGAAAGCAAAATTGAGACAATTTAGCAAAATTGAGGCAAGGAATAAATCTAGAGAAAGAACAAATGCTACCTCAGAGGGAAAACAAACGAAACGACATGCTTTTGAGAGGGAAAAAAAGAAAAAAAAAGAGCAAACCGGAAAAATAGAGAATCGTCGTTTCACTGAGTTGAGCAACATTTCCAAGCCGAGTAGACCGCGAGTTTTTGCCATGACTCGCCCTTGCTTGACTCATCATCTCTTGATATCAATTCCCCCCATCCATTCAGATCCAAAAACTAAAACACCTAAATTAAACATTATTCTATTCCATTTTGTAATTAAAAAAATTAAACA
The DNA here is from genome assembly GCA_001974805.1 of Corchorus capsularis. NCBI lineage: Eukaryota > Viridiplantae > Streptophyta > Magnoliopsida > Malvales > Malvaceae > Corchorus > Corchorus capsularis. Next base: position 18,476 of record AWWV01007817.1, read on the forward strand.
AATCGAAGAGAGGGAGAGAAACACATACCACATATCTTGTATCTTGCGATTGTAGATAGAAGCCATAAAAGATTTCGAAAAAGGATTCAAAATATTGTAGTAGCAACATGATTTGGTGCGTGAAACTTTGTAGAAAAGAGACCTGGGATTATCGAAGGGAGGAGAAGAGAAATAGAAGCGTTTGGGAGAGAAAGGGAAAGTCAAGTTTGGGAATTTTTCACCCAAATAGAAGGCCTGCGTTTTTTATTAGGGATTGTTTTAGATAATAAAGCTATACCAACGGGCCAAATAGAAATGGTCCGTCGGTAATTTATTTTGTTAACAAAAGAAAAATAATTTTAATTATATTTAAAGTTTTTAAAATAGAAATGCGGGAACTCAAAAAGTTGAAGGCGCCTATTTTTTCTGGTTTTAGGCTATACTGACGCTTAAATTACTACGCGTAGGTATATCATGCACCTATACTGACGGTTATGACCACATGGTTAGAATAGTATTAGGCCTGGTTTGGCATTGCGTTTGTAGATAAAAAAGTTGCTTTTCACCTCAAACGCAATGCCAAATAAATCTTAGTTTGTGTAAAAAGCTCATTTTGACCGCAAAAGTCAAACCAAACCGAAAAGTTAATTCTTAGGTGCTTTTGCGTTTCAAAAGTGCTTTTGGACATTAAATGACTTAAATCTCCTAATTATTTTTTTCTTTCCTTTTTAACTAATATATCCACTTTAGACATTTTATCATTCTACCACATTTTTACCAGCAATACCAAACATTATATATATTTTTAAGCTGCAATTTCAAAAAGCACTTTTCAAAAGCACTTCTTCCAAACCAAGTTTTTTCAAACCCCAACCTCAATGCCAAATTAACCCTTAGTATATACTGACGGATATAAAATCTGTCAATATATGACCTTAGTACTGACGAAAATTGTCCGTCAGTATAGACGAGCATCAGTAACTGGCAATTTTTTTGTAGTGTTAATCTTATCTTAATTTAATCTAGCCTACCAAACATCAATTTATTTACTAATGGTCTAAAAGTTCAAACTTCAAATTCAAATGTGACATTTTATTTACTAAACTTAAAAATTCAATCTTTTATTCAAACGTTAAATCTTTATTTACTAGTTACTCTAAAAATTCAATCTTTTACCCAAAGATGACATTTTTATTTTCCAATTACTTAAAAATTCAATCTTTCATTTAAATGATAAATCTTTTAGCCATATACCTCATTTACATCACCTTTTATTAATAAAAATATAATCTTTTAACTAAAAATTTGATTTTTATTGTAGAACCATTTTACAGGGGATTAAATTGAACAAGTCCTTCAATCAGAGGGACTCAAACGAATTGAACAATATGTATAAGGCTTTATTTAAGCACTCCCACAACATTTAAGCCTTAAGTGAAACAATCCATAACTTCATGAACTCAGATGATTGAAAAACAAGGACTAAATCGAAGGAGGCTAAAAGTTTACCTTTTATAAGGTTTAAGCCGTACTCTTCTTCCCCTTTTGCTCAGCTGCCCTAACCCTAGCCTTTTCTCTATCACAAACACGTTCTTCTCCCTCCGATCGCACCAAAAACGGCCCCTTTTTGTAACCGGCTAGAGTCTAAAACCTAGACCAACCCCTTTTGCACCCTTCAAAGAAACACCCTAAAGCCTCCGCACCAACGATGACGGCGAACTAACCCTCGACCCAGTGAGGAAGAAAACAGAAACTATGAGCAAATCGTTTTTTCTTTTTAAAAGGCTCGAGAAACGGAAAGCTTCAGATTCCTTCCATGGCTCAAGACCGAATTTCAAGCTAGGTGAGTCTTTCCTTGTAAGCTTTTTCCTTTTCTCTCTCTTTTTTTTTTTAATTTTTGCAGAAAAAGAAAAACCTAAAACGATGAACTTCCGAGGCCTGAAAAAACCCTAGTTCCTCCCCTTCTGTTTTCGAAACCCCCCCCCCTATTTGGAAGAAAAAGGAGGTATAAAAACCTCTGAAATTTTGATTTTAGCCGTCCATCCTCTCCCTACCCAACGGCCTCTGAAATTTTACTTTTCCTTCTCTTTATTTTTTTCCATCTGTTTTTTTTTGTCCCTTTTTACAGTGTTCACTATCTTGGCTTTATGCACAGGTGTTATTAAGTTTTGTTTTTTCTGTTTGCAGGTACTTGGTGAAGTGGCTAACAGGACAAAACCCTTTTCACGGCTTATGGCTTAATTTGGGTAAACCGGGTTTTCTTTATGCCTTATTCCATTTTAACTGCTACTGTATTTTAATTGCTCCCACCCATGAGTTTGATTGCCATTGAGAATGATACTGTAATATGAATTAGTGATCGAATGTTATCTCATTTGCTGCCATATGTTTGTGTCCTCTGCTTATTTTGGAATGTTGATATGCTACTAGAATAACGATTATAATGTTTTGTTAAGGACAATGTTTGAGCACTTGATTAATGGACTCTGCGTGTAATGCATGCCGATGTTCCATCGATGGCAGGGCTAGTGGACTTAGCTTGAATGTGTCCTTGCCTTGCTCAATTTTCTGTTAGTCATACATGCTGTTGAACGTAATGTGAACTTGCAAAACTGAACTAGACTTGAAAAAGGGTTCGGACGCAGTAAATGTCTTAAACTATATGAAGGAATGATTTGTTGAATTGCCTTACTGGTTTGACATGCGCTGTTTTTGCCCCTTTTTTTCTTTTCTCATGTCAGCTTCTAACGTATTCCCCCTTTGTTTCCTTATGGCTTCAATGACATCTCAAGGGTGAGGCCTCACCTCAACCCTTGTGCTCTATGTGGCCAACAGTAAGCTTTTTTTCCCAGGCATACACATGTACACTTACTGGTAGTGTTCATGCTTTCAGACCTTGGGGAACATTTCTTATGCTTGGCATTTCTCTTCTTTTCCTTGCAAGGTCCAAATTTATCGAAGGCATTTGAGATCGACTCCAGTGAGGGTAGTGCAGTTCCTTCATGTGCCAAATGGAGAAGAAAGGAGAGACACAAAAATGATTCCAATGAGAAATACCCTTTATGTTGTAGCCTAAAAACCTGTAATTGTAAACAAAAACTAGAGAGCATGGTGGATGTAAACACACTTCTAATTTTTGTATTTTATTATTATTATTTTTGCTTATGCAAATGTACTTAAATAAATAAAGACTAATTACATGAAATGATCCAATATGCCCTAAATAATTTCCCTTTTAGAGTATATTTGAGACTGAATCTGATTAACAAATGCCAATGCATGTTTCATGAAATGGCCTTTAATATAACTAATATGATTAACAACCAACATGGTTAATGGCTAGTACGACTAATGGGAAAGGGAAAGGAGATGGGACATACTTAAAAATGAATATGAGAATCACAATCGAAAACTAAATCTATTACTAAAAGTGATTAAGCTATATGATTAAAGTGCAACAAAACTAAATTACTAAATGAAAATATGCAAAAATTCCAAAAGTATACATTAAGATTCTTTCTATTTTTTGATGCAATCTAGATAATCTAAATAAATTAGCTAATCTAAATTGAAGGTGATCTTAAAAAAATGACTAAAATGCCCCCCTGAGTGCAAAAATGACCAAAATGCCCCTGGGTGCGAAAATGACCAAAATGCCCCTGGGTGCAAAAATGACCAAAATACCCTTGGGCGACTCTAATGCCAAATAAGAAATGAATTAATTTAAATTAAAGGATACAGGACAAAAATAGGTATCTACAGCTGCCCCTCTTTGCGTGCTTTCTAACTATCGGGAAGTCTGCAAAGAAGTAGTTTGCATACTTTTTGAAAATTAGGAAGTGCGCAAAGACGTAGACACCCCTTTTATTGAAGGCTACGGAAACCTTATTTACTAAAATCTTGAGGAAAGACCACACTGAATCACCTGAAGCCAATTCTAAAGATGCTACGCAAAGTCATCTGAATTCCTGAAAATTTTCTTTGAAAAGTATGCTTTGATGCTAGTTAGAATGATAATGCAATACTGCATGCTATATGCTGATGATAAGTGTAATGCGAAATGCATATGGTTTGGTTTGAATATATTTCCTTTGCCAAATTAGTCAGCAGCCATGTATAGCTTCCTTGTGTTCCTCTTGACTCCTTGGCCTTAGACTTCCTCTTCCACCCTTCATTTGCAACCTTAATTTCACACTATTACCGATACTTCACCCTTATCCTCTTCGAATCCTTTGCCCTGAGTGATGATTTATGCTCCTTTATATCTTTTACTAATACCCCCTCTTTTGAACAATTAAAAGCGACCATTCCCATGTCTGTTTCAGCAATTTATTTTTAAACAAATTTTGAAAAACAAAACCAATATTTTTTTACGAAATGTAATGCAGAAAGAAAACAAATTTTACTAAAATCCTCGAAATTTCATTAATAAAGAAATGTGTACAAATAGAAAGAGATAAACTTATGTAACAAGGAATTTAATACGTATACTAATAAAATATGCTGAAGAGATAGAACCTCATGTCGATGAATACTCCAACGACGGTTTTGTGACGTTTGCCGGAGGTTCTTCGAAATTGGTCTTGATGTAGCCTTACCCAACTCAGTCTGGACCAGATCCTTACCCTTTTGACCTTAAGAGATTTTCTTGAAGTGTAATGCCAACAGACTATGTCCTTTCATCTTCCACCTGAGTCGCCCTTTTCGGGTTTTCAACTCAAGTTCCTCCTCTTCCATCCTTCACTTGAGCCGCCCTTTTCGGGTTTTCAACTTGGACCCCTCCTTATATTTCATTTTTTTTTGCGACCTCTTTCTTTTTTAGGCCCAGTTTTTTTTTAGGCATAATATTTCTTGACTGTGTCAGAGTTGATAGGCCTAGGAAACTCTTCCTCATCTATCTCCTGTAAAATCAATGCCCCTCTAGAAAATGCCTTCTTTACCACGAATGGGCTTTCCCAGTTAGGTGCCCGCTTGCCCCTTGGGTCACCCTGTTCTGGTATGATCTTTTTCAGTACCAAATCTCCTTCTTTGAACTCTCTCGGGCGTATTTTCTAGTTAAATGCCCACCCCATCCTCTTTTGGTACATTTGGCCATGACATAAAGTCGTTACCCTTTTCTCGTCCACCAAGTTGAGCTGATCATACCTCTCTTGAACCCATTCAGACTCTTCCAATTTAGTCTTTCGATATACCCGTATGGATGGTATTTCCACTTCGATTGGTACCACTGCCTCCATTCCATATACCAAAGAGTACGGAGTTGCCCCAGTTGAGATCCTAACACAAGTCCGATAAGCATGAAGAGCAAAAGGAAGCTTCTCGTGCCAATCCCTATATGTCTCCATCATCTTTGCCATAATCTTCTTAATATTCTTATTGGCTGCCTCCACTGCACCATTCATCTTAGGTCTGTAAATGGTTGAGTTACTATGCACAATCTTGAACTGTTTGCAAGTTTTTTCCACCAATCCTTGGTTCAAGTTAGATGCATTGTCAGTAATAATCCTTTCCGGCAACCCATATCTGCAGATAATCTCCCTTTTGATGAACTTGGTGACTACTGCTTGAGTAACACTTGTGTATGAAGCTGCCTCAACCCATTTTGTAAAGTAATCGATTGTCACCAATATGAATTTATGCCCATTTGAAGCCTTGGGGTTAATAACTCCAATCACATCTATCCCCCACATTGAGAAAGGCCATGGAGCTGATATTACATGTAATGGGTTTGGGGGCACGTGAATTTGGTCTGTGTAAATTTGACACTCATGGCATTTTCTGACATACTTGATACAATCGGTTTCCAATGTCAACCAATAATAACCTGCTCTCATAATCTGCCTTGCCATCTTGTGTCCACTAGCATGACTCCCACATGATCCTCTATGCACTTCTTTTATAACCCTCTTGGCTTCTGCTGAACCCACGCATCTAAGCAACGTTTGGTCACGACTTTTCTTGTATAAAGTGTCACCTTCCAGGAGATAACCCATTGCCATTCTCTGAATCACTCTCTTGCCATTTTCTGTGGCATGTTCTGGGTATCTTTGGTACTTGATGTACTTGAGGATATCAAAATACCATGGATTCCCATCTACTTCATCCTCCACACTCATCACATGGGCCGTAGAATCCTTTATCTGCACTCGAATTGGCTGAATCTCTGTGCTTGTTCCCACTTTAAACATCGACGCGATGATTGCTAATGCGTCTGCCAACTGATTATTTTCTCTAGGTATATGATGAAATGTAATCTTCTCAAAGGATTTGACTAATTCCATCATATGGTCTCAGTATTTGACTAACTTTGGCTCCTTCGTCTGCCATTCTCCCTTCATTTGGTAAATTACAAAGGCTGAATCACCATAAACTTCCAACTTCTTTACTTCTTTGTCCAACGCCATCTGAATTCCCAAAATGCAGGCTTCATATTCCGACACATTGTTTGTGGCCGGGAACATTAATCGAGCTGTAGCTAGGAGATAATCACCCTTAGGGGATATCAATACTGCACCTATCCCCTGCCCGGACAGGTTTGATGCCTCGTCGAAGTACATATTCCATGTTTCTCCCTCCTCTTTTACTTCCTCTACCTGGCATATTGCCATCAGGTCTTCATCTGGGAACTCAAACTGCACCGGTTCATAATCTTTGCTAGCCCGATCAGCTAAGAATTCTGCTACAGCACTTCCTTTGATTGCTTTTTGAGACACATATACTATATCATATTCGGACAATAAAACCTACCATCTAGCTATTCTTCCTGATAAGCCGGGTTTTTCAAACACATACTTAATCGGATCTAATTTGGAGACCAACCAAGTAGTGTGATAGAGCATATACTGTCTTAGCCTATGAGCTGCCCATGCGAGTCGCAACACATCTTCTCCAAATCTGTGTACTTGACTTCATAATTAGTGAATTTCTTACTCAAATAGTAAATTGCCCGCTCTCTCTTTCCAGTTTCATCCTGCTGTGCCAATACACAACCCATTGAATTCTCAAGGACCGTTAAATATAAGATCACGGGCCTCTCTCTCACTGGAGGTACTAACACTGATGGGTTGGACAGATATTCCTTAACCTTATCGAAAGCAGCTTGACAATCCTCATCCCACTCTCCTAGATTTTTCTTCTTGAGCAACTTAAAGATCGGATCACATTTTGCTGTCAGCTGAGAAATGAAACGAGCAATGTAATTCAACCTACCCAAAAATCCTCTAACCTCTTTTTGATTCCTTGGCGGGGGCAGATTTTGAATGGCTTTTACTTTGTCCGGATCTACTTCAATTCCTTTCTCACTGACTACGAATCCAAGCAACTTCCCTGAAGTGGCTCCAAAAGTACATTTTGACGGGTTGAGTTTAAGGTGGAACTCTCGAAGTCTTTCAAAGAGCTTTCTCAAGTTCAACAAATGCTCTTCCACTGATCGAGCTTTAGCAATCATATCATCAACATATACTTCAATCTCTTTGTGCATCATATCATGGAAAAGGTTCACCATGGCTCTTTGATACGTTGCCCCGGCATTCTTCAATCCAAACGGCATAACCTTATAACAGAATACCCCCCAGGCCGTGACAAACGCAGTCTTTTCTCTGTCCTCAGGTGCCATCTTGATCTGATTGTATCCAGAAAATCCGTCCATGAAAGAAAACAATGAATACCCTGCGGTGTTGTCTACTAGAACATCAATATCTGGCAAAGGAAAATTGTCCTTCGGGCTAGCTCGATTCAGGTCCTGATAGTCCACACACATCCTCACTTTTCCATCCTTTTTAGGTACCGGGACTATATTTGCCTGCCATTCTGGGTATCTGGCCTCTTCTAAGAACCCCGCATCCAGCTGCTTTTTCACTTCTTCTTTGATCTTTAACAACATATCCGGCTTCATCCTTCTCAATTTCTTTTGGACCGGCTTACATTCTGATCTGATAGGCAATCGATGTACTGCAACTTCTGGATCCAAGCCTGGCATGTCTTGGTACGACCATGCAAACACATCCACATATTCCTTCAACAGATCTACCAACTCTCGCTTCTCTTTTTCTGACAAAGTAGTACCAATTTTAACCTCCCTTGGTTCTTCTTCTGTCCCTAAATTAATCAATTCAGTGGGTTCCTTATGTGGCAATATCTGCTTTTCCTCCTGTTCTACCAATCTCAAAAGGTCTGGGGGTAAGGCCTTGTCCTCAGTGTCTTCATCGTCAGGTTCGTCGGCGAAAACCGGTTTTTCGAAATCGAACCCCGGCTCGTCACGAGCGTCTTTGCATTCATCGTCAGTCGGCCTGAGAAACAAAGCAACAAAAATATATACCAAAGAAAGAATATATATACATAACTAATAATGAATGAATGAATGATAATGAAAATGTTAGATAAAGATGAAAAATATATGGGTAAAATTTCTAGAGTGTGTTTCATTTCATTACTTTAAGAAAATAGTGAACATAAAATAGTTTGATATCTTGTATGGAAAATTGAAAACATGGTATTGTCATAGACATTCTTGAGGTGATATTAGTACTTAAGATAAAAGATTAATTACATTTCTGAATCATCAACAAAGATAGCTCTTTCATATTCAACCCAGTTGTTTAGATCTTCTCCTGGGGCTAGTTCACGGATCCAAGGGCAATCTTCTTCTTCCATAGTATCATCAGTAACAGCATTGATGTCCAGATTCTGCAGCTTTTCCTCAATCCCTGACTCTCCTTCTGATGCAGCATTGTTGACCCACCCAGCTGACTTGAAGGTCTCATACAAAGGCGGGAACCTCATCTTCTTCTCTTCCACTCCATGCCCCATCCTGGCCAACCTTCTGAGTTTCATCCTTTCTTCAGCTTCTGCCCGATCCTTAGCAGTTGGTTTAAATCCCAAACCAAAGGGGCCCTCATGTGTGGGTACTTCAACAGCCTGTGAAATGCCTTACAAGTCCATTCCCAAACCTTTCCCTTCTTTGAATCCCCTCTTCATCATAAACCTGATGCTCATAACAGAGTAGTCCATCATGCTCATCGGAATAGTTTCTGCAACTTCAAAGGCCCTGAAGGAGCACTCGTATAACCCTCCGGTGGTTCAACATAAGAGAATCCTGATGCACTGGCCACCACAAAATCTTCTTCCCCTTTGACTTCCACAAACTTCTCAGGAGTAAGAAACTTCACCACCTAATGTAAGGTTGATGGAACAGCCCCTGCTTGATGTATCCATGGCCTTCCCAATAAGCAAGAATAGGATGGATGCTGTATATCCAATACTTGAAACACTAGGGCGAAAGGCACCCCCCCCCCCAACTTCAATGGTTATCTCCACTTCTCCTATAACACTCCTCCTAGTACCATCAAATTCTTTCACAATCAGATGATTGGTTTGAATGCAGGCCTCATCCACCGGCAACCTCTTCAACATTTTGAGGGGCAAGATATTCAAAGCTGAACCATTATCAATGAGAACATTGCCCATACTCACATTCTGGCACATGACTGTAATGTGCAATGCTTTTATGCTGTTCCTCATTCCCTTCGGGATGTCTTTCTCCGCAAATGCAATGAACCCATGTGCAGATATGTTTCCCGCCATGTGGTCCAAGTCAGCAACACTAATGTTTTGGGATACATATGACTAATTCAATACTTTCAACAGCGCTTTTCGATGTGCTTCAGAATTCAACAACAAACTGAGAATAGAAATTCTAGCAGGTAACCTGTTCAACTGCTCGATTACACGATACTCACTTTGCTTGATGATTTTTAGGAATTCACATTCTTCATGCTCCGTTACTGGCTTCTCAACAATTTCTTCTTCCCTTGGTCTAACCTCTTCCGCTGAATCCCTTGCTCCGGTTTCTGGAACCATAGCCTCATCCTTCCTCTTCTGAGCTGATTCTGACATCTCTTGTGAATATACCCTTCCACTTCTAGTCAATCTTCCCACACCTGAAACGTTAGCCGAACTGCTTTCCCCGGGTGATGTAGTCACATTGAGACCATACTTCCATGGCACTTGGCGACTATCTGTGTATGGAAAAGGTTGTGGGGGTTTCACGACTACAGATGCTATTGCCTTTTGCATATAGGCTGGTAAAACTGTTGGTGGCCTTGGTACAAAAGGTTGAGGCTTGACTTTAGGCGGAGCTGGTATGAAGGGTTGTATATGCTCTTCAATAATAACATTAACCTCTTTTCCCTTTCTTTCCACATAGAATTCCATCCTTCCCTCATCCATCAAGCTCTGAACTTTCTTCTTGAAATTGCAGCAATCATGAATCCCGTGCCCCAAACCGTGATATGGGCATACCTCATTCATCTCAGCTTCCCCAAATTCTCCCTAGACTATCATATCTGCCTTCACTAAAGCTTTATAGACTGTTGCCATCGGAGTAATCACTTCCTGAATTCGTCTCTTGACTGTTTCACCTTTCTCAATCACACCCACCTGATTCCCACCGTGGCTAGGTAACAGTTTAGCCGGTGCCGCATTTGCAAAGCTTAATTTCCCTGATTTTACCAACTCTTGTACAGTGAGTTTCAACCTCCAGCAATTTTCAGTAGAGTGCCCCTCAGTTCCTGAATGGTAGTCACAATGGGCATTGCGGTCATACCAAGCTCATGGATTTGGCATGGGCTGCGAGAATGGCAATCTTTGCAATAAATTCTGTTGTAATAACTGTGGGAGAAGCTCCGTATAAGTATATGGGATTGGATCAATTGGAGTTCTTGTATTTGCTGGACTCTTTTGTTGAACTGCTAGAGGTGCATTGGGGCGTTGATTCTGCGGTCTTGGTTGAAACGGCGTACCACCAACAGCATTGACATCCCAGGGTGCTGAGTGTAATAAGGGTTGGTCTGGTACTGGTAGTATCCTCGGGGTCGATAATTGTACCCATAATTCCTCGGGTAATACTGTTGTCCCTGATTCCTGGCTCTGTAATTTGTTTCCCCCACTGAATGTACTTCTCCTTCCTTCTTCTTTTGTCCTTTCTTAGCATGATCACCCAGCTCATCTAAATACCCCACCTTAAGCGCAGCTTCCATAGTTTCCCCGATTACAATTAAACTTGAGAATGACTCTGTGATCTTTGGGAGTAAGGTCTTAAAATACTCCTTAGGCAGGGTTCTCAGGAATAAAGAGTTTACTTCCCTTTCCGGGAGTCCGGGCACTAACAAGGCTACTTCTCTGAAACGCTGCCCATAAGTCGTCAACGATTCATCAGGCTTCCTTGACATATTTGTCAGAGTATCTCTAGTGGGTGTCAACTCCATCAGATACCTAAAATGTGCTAAAAAGGCCTTGGTCATGTCACCCCAACTTTGAATGTTTTTCAGATCCAGTTGATTGTACCAAGTAATTGCCAAACCGGTTAAGCTAAACATGAAGTTGTACATCAGGAACTTATCATCAGTGGAAAAGGGTGCCATCTTGTTCTGAAAACTGAGCACGTGGTACCTAGGGTTTTTTGTTCCATCGTACTTTTCAAAATCTGGCATTTTGAATTTCTGGGGGATGACTACCCCTTTTGCCACAACAGTGCTTGTGATATTGGGGATTCCATAGTCCTGAATTCCATCTACGCTCCTTAGTCTGTCTTCTATTCGGCCTTCAATCTTCTGGCAAAACTTTTCCTCTTCGGCCCCTTTTTTCGAGTTATCTTCCTTGATTAAGTCCGTAAACCCAGTAGCAGCTTTCCTAGGTGAAAATATGTATGAGTAGTCTTGTTGTGCTGACGCAGGTGCAGCGACAGATTTGAGCATAAGTGAATTAGAGGTCCTAGTGGATATCCCTGACTATGCTGGGAAGGCAAACTGCGTTCCGCTGAACATTGAGGTATTAGAAACGGCAGGTCTAGCCAGTAGTGGGAAAGCAAATTGCATGTTGTTAGACACTACAGTATCAGACACTGTAGGCCTAGTTGCCATTCCCGTTAATGGTGAGCTACCAGATGTTGCAGGGAACACGAAAGGATTGGTATTCTCATTCTCTGTTCCAATTGCCCCTGGACTTACTACGGGTATTCCTCCCGTCGGATCTTCCACATTCTGGGTATCTCCTGCCAAACCTTTCCCTTTCATCAACTGTGTTAGCATACCTCTCATCTGCTCCATTTGAGCATTCATAGCTTCTTCTCGGAGTTTTGCCTCTTCATCTCGGCGTGCCAATTCCTCCTTCAACCGCTGAATTTCTGCACTCTGATCTTCCATCCTCCTAGTTCTAGACCTAGTGTTGTATCGTCGAGTAGGCTGATACTGTTTTCTGGGTGCTATCTTGACACTTTCCTGAATTAAACGTCACAAATTGTTATTATCTTTTACTTAGCATGTGAAGTAGATGATGTTATGCTTATGTATAAATGATGCATGATCCTATTCATTCATCACAACTAATGGATAGATAAGAAAGATGCTGAATTAGACTGAAGAACTCGGGTACAGATCAACTGTTCTGAAGAATCCACTCTGCCAACCACTGAATAATACCATAAGCTCCGAATACCTGTACTGAGTAATGACATCCATACATAGTTTGGACACATCATACACTGCTGAATAATATCATAAATTCCGAGTACAGAATTAAACACATAGTCTGAAAATAGCATCTACTGCCGAATAATACCATGAACTACAAGCATTGAATAATAACATAGTCTGGAAACACCGTCCTCTGCCGAATAATACCATAAACTCCGAGTACATAATTAACTACTTTATTACATACTATTTTCACACAAATCTCCTGAAATAGCAGAGAACATCATTGCATTCCTTAACTGTACTGTCTAGATACTCTGCTAGGGGTTGCAAACGACTTTCATACGGGGCTATGCTTGGCCTGACGCTCCTAGCTCGGTCTCTTAAATCTTCCACCTGGAGCAATCCTGTCTTGATGCTTCCCTGCAAGAAACGAAGTTGCTCACATCTTTTAATACGAATCTAGTTGTAATTGGTCCAAATCCACCTTAGAGACCCGCCTAAGATCAACTTGAATCACCAAACTTCTAGATGTGTATGTCGACAATATTCACTTGATAAATCTTCCTTCGTTCCTCGGCCTTAGACCTCCAAGTCGACCTGCACTTGAACACCTAAGATCACAAGATTCACAAACAACCAAGCAATCACAACTTAATTGTTTGCTAGGTCTCTACAAGATTGAAGAACCTTAAGTTTGCTCAAACTAGAACAATGAAGCCAAAGAAATCGATTTGGGTATAAACCTCTCAACTTTATTGATTAACTTGACTTGTGTTTACAAGAGGGGGATGGTCCCTTTATATAGTAGTAGGGGACGCATAACCCTTCTCCTAAAACTAAAAGGAAAACATTACATAAAGGAAGGAACAAGGAAATAGCCTACTCCTTGTCCTACTAGGAAAAGTAAATAACATTACATAATTAAGCAAGGATTGGACTTAGTCAAACAAGACCCAACCCAATGTCTTCTAAACTAGATAAATAACTAATCTAAGATAGAATAAAGGCCCATGAGGCCGAATTACACAATGCCAAAGTCTAATGCTTATCGATTTCAAGTAAGGTAAACACCTTGGAATTGATGGGAATATTCTTGGTGATGTCGACTTCAATGCCTTCCAAATGTTCATCAATGGACTCTAAACCTCCAAGATGAGATCTAACAAAGCCCAATAAAGCTTCATTGAACCTTTTAGTCCGTGCCCTAGTCATTGGACCTTGCGGAATGGCTAAAGGATCAAAAGGTCGGTCTTGTTCAGATGGCCCAATCGATGGCCGGTTGTGGCCGGTTGGTGCGCCAAGCGATGGCCGGTTGTGGCCGGACATGTCTATGTCACGTGGCCGGTGATGGCCGGGCATCTCCGAGTCACGTGGCCGGAGTTGGCCGGGCTTCTCCAAGTCGCATGGCCGGTCACTCGCGCCTCTAACTCCATGCTCCTCTAAGCTAGCATTGATGACATCTCCTTGATCTTCATTGGCTCCAATGTCTTCTTCTAATCCATGATAAGCCCTTGGCGCATCATCCCCTCTCCCTTGAAAAGGATTTGTCCTTAAATCTGCATCACTATCAAACAAGGATAAGTCTGAAACATTAAAAGTAGCATTTGCATTGCCATATTCATTAGGAAGATCTAGCTTGTAGGCGTTGTTATTGATCCTCTCCAAGACTTGGAATGGACCATCTCCACGAGGTAAGAGCTTAGACTTTCTCTTTTCAAGGAACCTCTCCTTCCTTAGATGCAACCATACCCAATCCCCGGGTTCAAAGATGACTTCCTTGCGCCCTTTGTTAGCATTCTTCATGTAGTGTTGTGTCTTCTTCTCAATTTGAGCTCGAACCCTAGCATGAAGCTCTTTAACATAATCGGCCTTCTTTTGCCCATCCATGTCGACTTGCACACTCAAAGGTAAACTCAACAAATCCAATGGGGTTAAAGGATTAAAGCCATACACAATTTCAGAAGGTGAATATCCAGTGGTGCTATGTATGCTTCTATTATATGCAAATTCGACATGAGGTAGACAATCCTCCCAAGTTCTTAAGTTCTTTTTAATTAAAGCCCTAAGCAAAGTAGACAAAGTCCTATTAACTACCTCGGTTTGACCATCGGTTTGAGGATGACAAGTAGTAGAAATAACAACTTAGTACCTAACTTAGCCCATAAAGTTCTCCAAAAGTGACTTAAGAACTTAGCATCTCTATCACTTACAATCGTTCTAGGCATTCCATGTAGTCTAACAATTTCCTTAAAGAACAAATTAGCTACATTAATGGCATCATCCGTTTTAGTACATGCAATAAAGTGAGCCATCTTAGAAAACCTATCAACAACCACAAAGATAGAATCTTTACCTCTTCTAGAACGAGGTAATCCTAACACAAAGTCCATGCTAATATGAGTCCATGGTTCATGAGGAATAGGCAAAGGAGTATACAATCCATGCGGTTTAGATGTAGATTTAGCTTGCAAGCAAACAATGCAAATAGCAACATACTTTCCTACATCATGTCGCATCTTAGGCCAAAAGAAGTGTTCATGCAATATATCATATGTTCTATCAACTCCAAAGTGACCCATTAGACCCCCTTCATGCGATTCCCTCAAGAGCATTATGCGCAAAGAGCAAGAAGGCACACACAATCTAGATTCCTTAAACAAAAATCCATCATGCTTATAATACTTTCCAAATCCAGAATTTTCACATGCTTTAAATATTTCACTAAAGTAAACATCACTAGCATATAATTCCTTAATATACTCAAAACCAAGAAACTTAGAATCAAGCATGGAAAGTAAGACATACCTCCTTGATAAAGCATCGGCTACCACATTCTCCTTACCTTGTTTGTATCGCACAACATAAGGAAAGCTCTCTATGAACTCGCTCTACTTAGCATGTCTCTTGTTCAGCTTTTGTTGGCCTTTTAAATACTTCAAACTCTCATGATCCGTATGAATCATGAATTCCTTAGGCCAAAGGTAGTGTTGCCAAGTTTGCAACGCCCTCACAAGAGCATACAACTCTTTGTCATAGGTTGGATAATTTAATGCAGCCCCATTCAATTTCTCACTAAAATAAGCGACGGGCTTCCCACCTTGCATTAAAACAGCTCCAATTCCAACCGCTGATGCATCACATTCAATCTCAAAAGTATTGTTAAAGTTAGGTAAAACAAGCAAAGGAGCATTAGTTAGTTTATCCTTCAACGTCTCAAATGCTTCTTGTTGTTCATCTCCCCAATTGAATGGTGCATTCTTCTTCATAACACTTGTAATAGGGGCGGCTAAGGTGCTAAAGTCCTTAACAAACCTCCTATAGAATCCGGCTAGTCCATGAAAAGATCTCACTTGTCCAACGTTGGTGGGTGTTGGCCAATCTTTGATTGCCTTGATCTTTTCCTCATCAACCTCTATACCTTGCGATGAAACCACAAAACCAAGAAAAACAAGCTTGTTTGTGCAAAAGGTGCACTTCTTAAGGTTAGCATACAATTTCTCAACCCTAAGTACATCTAACACACATCTTAGATGCGTAACATGCTCATCTAGGTTTCGGCTATACACAAGTATATCATCAAAATAAACAACAACAAACTTGCCAATAAAAGCTCTTAAAACATGATTCATTAATCGCATGAATGTACTAGGTGCATTAGTCAATCCAAAAGGCATAACTAACCATTCATACAACCCTAATTTAGTTTTAAAGGCAGTTTTCCATTCATCACCCTCTTTCATGCGAATTTGATGATAGCCACTCTTAAGGTCAATTTTAGAAAATAAGCAAGCACCATGCAATTCATCAAGCATATCATCTAATCTAGGAATAGGGTGACGATACTTTACCGTGATGTTGTTTATTGCCCTACAATCAACACACATTCTCCAAGTCCCATCTTTCTTAGGAACAAGCAACACAGGAACGGCACAAGGAGAAAGACTTTCACGCACAAAACCTTTTTGAAGTACCTCATCAACTTGTTTCTCCAATTCCTTTGTTTCTTCAGGATTTGTCCTATAAGCTGGCTTATTTGGAATTTGCGCCCCAGGGATGAAGTCGATTTGATGTTCAATCCCCCTAATTGGTGGTAAACGACTAGGAATCTCCTCAGGAAACACTTCTACATAATCACTCAAAAGAGAAACAATGTTGCTTTGAAGCTCGCTTTCCAAGTGGTTAGTGCTCACAAGTGTATATTTAAGCAAAAGCAAGATCAAAACAGAATTATCATTCAAGGCTTCTTTAATCTCACTCTTAGTAGCTAACATACACTCCTTATTAATCTTTTTAGAACTAGCATGCTTGACTATATCGCAATTAGCATGATTAGTCTTCTCTTTAGCCCTAAATTCCGAATCTATCTTAGCAAAATCCTCTATCAATTTCAATTGATCTTTTAAAGCCTCTTAAGGTGATAACGGAATAAAAGTAAAAGGCTTCTTACCACACATGAGAGTATATTGGTTCGTCTCACCATCATGTTGAACTTTGTTGTCATATTGCCATGGTCGTCCAAGTAGTGCATGTCATGCTTGCATGGGTAAGATATCGCACAATACATCTCCTTTGTACTTGCCCAAACAAAGAGAAACTAAAACTTGTTTGTTAACCCTAATTTCCTCCTTATCATTGATCCAACCCAAACTATAAGGTTTAGGGTGTTTTGTAGTGGGCAATTGCATCTCCTTCACCAAATAAACACTAGCTATGTTTGTACAACTCCCACCATCAATAATCACACTACTAGGCTTCCCATTCGCATACATCCTAGTATGAAACAAGTTCTCCCTTTGGTTGTTCACATCATCTTTCACATAAGCACTCAAAGTTCTCCTAGCAACCAAACTCTTAAGTGCTACACCAACGCCTTCATCACTATCATCATTGGTTTGTACCTCTAATTCATCATCTCCATCACCACTTGATCCAAGCGCAATATATTCATCTTCACTTACAATCTCGCCATTGTCATTAGTAAGCATGACTTTCTTGTTAACGCAATCTCTTGCAAAGTGTCCATATCCTTGACATTTGAAACACTTTACATAGTTCTTAGAAGATGAGCTTGATGAAGATTT
>AWWV01007819.1:0-13740 GCA_001974805.1 Corchorus capsularis
ATAATCATGATCTTCATCATCCAATATCATCAAAGTCTAACAAGATTAAACCATTCTCATAAATATCAAAATTTATAAACACTTACCAAGCTCCAAAGTCCAATCTCCAAACTCCAATCTCTTATCCAATTTCCATTTCCAAGCTTGAGATGCCACCCATTTCGTGTCCTTTGCTTCCAAACATTGTTAAACAAAATTAGAGCTCATAATCAACTCACCCAACTCTTAGTTCATCCAAAACTTCAAAATGCAAATTAGCACCAAGATCTCCTAAATGAATATCAATAATCAACTTAAGATCATGATATACATCTTATTCACCAAAAATACAAGTCAAGAACTCACCAACAACTTGAATACTTCACCAACCCGTAGCTTCCATATTCATGCTTCCAAAAACCAATTTTATAACACAATCTCTTATCATCTTGGGAAGGAACGTTTGAGGGAATTGAGAGGAATCCAAAGGTGCAATTGCATGTTAAAATTGGTAAGGATTTGAGGGAGAGGTTTTAGAGAGAGAGGAAGAGTTTTGGTTAGTTAGAGAGAGGGAAGCAATTATGGGTTTCACGGGGAAGAAGATGAGAAAATATAAATGAGTTTCATTTTATTCCAATGGCAAAATTATGCCTTTGCCTCCACAACTTCCATTTTCTTCAATTAGGCCCAAATTTCTAACTTTCATTCAATTTCACCCTTAACAACACCATATTGAATCTCTAATAAAAACTCTTAATAAATTCTAAGTTAGTAGAAATTAGTTTAGGCTTCACATTCAATGTGGTACTGAGGTTGTATTTGTGCTTTGAATTGTGTTTTGTGACTAAAATAATGTAAAATAATGCATTTATAAATATGATCTAGTACTTTCTTGCTTCATAAAAGAACTCATATAATTTTTTACATTTAATGAAGTGATTAATTTGGTAACCATCATTTTGAAGATAAAATAAATGTGTGTTTAAATTAGTATAGTTGATTTATACATATTATATACACTTTTCGCAGTAAAAATATGAAAAAAATAAAAAATAATGTCTACATATACTCTATTTATCATATCTTGATTCTAAAACATGTGGGAATATGTAAATAAGAATTGGTCAAAATTTCAAGGCAAAATTCAAACGTTTACTATAAATATCCTTTGTTTTAGTGCATTTTGGACCACTTATATTTGAATTTCATCGATACCTCGATATATCCGTCGATATATCCGTTCGATATATTCGTCGATACCTGTATTAAACTCCATGGTCTCGGGTAAAGGCTAAGACACCTAGACCGACTCCTTATTCCTCCTCTAGTCAGGCTAAGAAAACTCTCACACTTAAAGAATATGAAACCCTCTCATGGCAGCCCAAAAATACCATACCTTTTGGGCCTAACCCTGACCCAAAAGCCTTGTCGACTATCTTTGAACAAACTAATGAGGAGGTTGGCCTTTAGAATAGGTTAGCTCCTCCAGAACGTGTCCTGCTTGAGTTGGGATCGCAACCAGCTCCAAAACCTCCCGATATCACCATGGAAGATTTTGATCCTTTAATGCATCAAAATCCTGATCAAAAAATTTCTAAAAAGTCCGAGCTTGCTGAGCAAGCATTGTTCGAAACTCCTGCTCTCTCCCAATGATCGTGCTCTCTTGGAATTGTAGAGGCATTTGTAACAGGAAGTGTCTCCGAAACTGCAGAGAATTGATTCGTCAGTATAAGCCGATGATATTGATTCTTATGGAGATTAAATGTAGTGATTCACAGGTAGTGGAACGGTTTGGGAAGAAACTTGGGTTTGATTCTCATATTATGGTCCCTTCGATTGGTATGGCTGGGGGTATTGTGTTTCTTTGGCATGGACAATTCAATGTGCAGTTGCTTGCCACGACAAGGCAAGCTGTCCATGTTAAGATCACGGAACGTCATAGAACATAGTGTCTCTCGGGGGTTTATGTTCAACCCCATTGTAATTTAAAATCAGAGTTTTGGGAGGAGTTATAGTCTCGTTCTCAAACTATGAATCTTCCATGGTTAGTCATGGGTGATTTTAATGATATAGCTTCAGTTCATGAGAAGAGTGGGGGTGCAACTTTATGTGTTAATGCCGCTTAGAAATTTCTTGAGCGATGGGATGATGTGGATTGTCTGATTTTGGTGCTTCCGGGTGTAAATTCGCTTGGAAGAAAACACTCCATGGATGGGTGGTGTTACGTGAAAGACTCGATAGAGTTCTCGCAAATGATTTGGCTTTGGAACTGTTTGTTGAAGGCAAGGTCGTTAACCTCCCATGTATTTATTCGGATCACCATCCTGTTCTATTTGATACGGAGAAAATCCCTCCTCCCCCAAGTATTGGAAGGCCTTTCCGCTTCCAAGTTGCATGGATTACCCATTCTGACTTTGACATGGTTTTCCGTAGTGCTTGGAATAAAGGTGTGGATTTATTGGAGTCTGTTTCGATGATTAGGGAAGAATTTCAGGTTTGGAATATGGAGGTGTTTGGGAACATCTTCCACCGTAAACGGGCTTTAATGGCAAGATTAATGGGTATTCAAAAGTCAGCTGCTTATGGTAATTCCCTATTCTTGCAAAATCTGGAGAAGGAACTTACAAAGGAATATCAAGCTACTCTTTACCAAGAAGAATTGCTTTGGTATCAAAAGGCTCGGGTGAAATGGATTCAAGATGGCGATAGGAACACTAGATTTTACCACCTCTCTACGTTGGTACGTTGCAACCGGGATAAAGTTATGAGATTGAAAATAGATGGGGAATGGGTGGAAGATATTGATTCTTTGAAGCAACATGTGGTTACTTTCTACAAGGAGCTTTTTGCAAATAAATCAGTGCAACCCTTGACTGATGTTCTTCATCGTTGGCAACCACTCTTAAATCTTCCGGAGATAGAAGCTTTGCTAGTTCCTTTTAGTATGGAAGAAGCGAAAGCTGCATTATTTTCTATGCAGGGTTTGAAAGCGCCAGGACCTGATGGTGTTCAACCATTATTTTTGCAGCGAGCCTGGGATGATATTAAGGAGAAGGTGCTCTCTTTCATGAATCAAGCTTTATTGGAAGGGTCTTTTCCTATCGATATTGCCAAAGCTCATATTACTTTGATACCCAAGCTGGATGTTCCAACTACTATGGCTGATTTTCGGCCCATAACATTGCTTAATTCGGTGTACAAAATCCTCTCTAAAGCTCTGGTGCAATGAATTAGGCCTCTATTAAATAATTTGGTGGCTCCTTTGCAGAGTAGTTTTCTTCCGGGTCGTGGTACGGGCGATAATATAATTATCACTCAAGAGGTTGTGCACTCCCTGATGAAAAGGAGGCGTAATTTGGGTGGTATGATCCTGAAAATTGACCTACACAAAGCTTATGACAGTGTCAGTTGGTCTTTCCTGCGGGAGGTCTTGGTTGATTTTAATTTTCCTTCACAGTTAATTGATTTAATTATGTTTTGTGTATCCTCAAATCAACTTTCTGTTATTTGGAATGGGGAGGCACAACCCTACTTTGCTGCAGAGCGAGGACTTCGACAAGGTGATCCGTTGTCGCCTTACTTGTTCATCCTTTGCATGGAAAAATTGTCCCATTTGATACAGGATAGAGTACATCGGAAGCAGTGGAAGCCTGCCAAGGTATCCCGTAATGGCCCTGCTATTTCTCATTTATTTTTTGCTGACGATCTTATGTTGTTTGCACAGTCTTCTCAATCCCAAATTGAGATGATTATGGAGGTTTTAAATAGCTTTGCTCATGCCTCGGGGCTTGTTATTAATTTGAACAAGTCAAAATTGTTTGCGTCTCATAATGTGCCACGACAAACTATGAATGTGTTGAGCTCTGTATGTGGGACACAGTTGACGGATGATTTGGGTATCTATTTGGGAGTTCCGGTTGTTCACAAGCGAGCTTCGAAAGAGTTGTATGCACGGCTGATTGACAAGGTGCGTAGTAGGCTATGCAGTTGGAAGAAGAATGTTCTATCTAGGGCTGGCCGACGAACTTTGGTCCAATCGGTTCTCTCTGCCATTCCCATCTATTCTATGCAGACAACTCTTTTGCCAGCTTCAATTTGTTCTCAACTTGATAGATTAGCCAGGAATTTTCTTTGTGGAGGATCGGATCATTATACCTTCAATTATCTTGTCCACTGGGAAAGAATTTGCTTGCCTCGAAGGTTTGGTGGTCTGGGTATACGCCAAACAAGAGAAGCAAATCTAGCACTGCTTGCTAAAATAGGTTGGGCCCTTGATATGAACAAAGACTCCATGGCATGTACTGTGCTTCAGAAGAAATATTTATCCAATACCTCACTACATGAGGTTACTAGCTCTACTGGTTCTTCATCAACTTGGCGTGGAATTCTTCAATGCCGGCCTTTGTTGAGGAGAGGAAGACGTTGGCTTATAGGTGATGGAGCCAAAGTTAATATTTGGATGGATTGGTGGGTGGGAAATGGTCCGTTGATAGATTCTGTTGTTGGGGATATTGATTCTATGATGAATTGGACTGTGGAGAAACTCATCTCCTTGGATCGGCAATGTGATGTTTCTACTATCCAGCATGTGCTTCCACCTGGTTGTATACAACAAATTATTGCTACCCCGATTCCTTTCGTTGAAAATAGAGAAGATCGGCTTGTTTGGAGTGGGGAGAGCTCGGGGATTTTCTCTGCGAAATCTGCCTTTAATCTCATCCAAGAGGGGCATATTCGTGCTAAACTACTCCCTGATGTACAATGGATATGGCGAAGTCAAGGTATGGAATGCATGAAATTTTTCTTATGGCTTCTTTATCATGATAAGTTGAAATAAATGTTAACAGAGCCCGTCGGCAACCCGGTGTTAGTTTATTATGTACAAATTGTCAAACTGATTTGGAGACCTCTTTACATTTATTCCGAGACTGTTGTTTTGCTAAGGAAGTTTGGAGCTGTTGGTTTACTGGAGGTCAACCTACGGGGTTTTACTCTTCAAATCTTGTTGATTGGATCTGAGGGAACTGTGCTCGAAAGGAGAAGTATATGAATGGTGTTCCTTGGGCTACTATTTTTGTTACAAGCTTGTGGTGTATTTGGAAGAGGCGTAATAATTTGGTCTTCCGAAATTCGATTGAGCCTGCAGGGAGAGTTTGGCAACATGCCTACAAGATTAGCCTGGAAATTGACAAGGCTTATGCGAAACAGGCTAGCAACGTCCCAAAAGTGGTGCATTGGGTGAAATGGAAGAAGCCACCGGAGGGTAATTATGTTCTTAATACTGATGGTGCTGTTAAACAGGATACGGGTTTTGCTTCTGCCGGAGGTTTGATCAGAGATGCCAACGGTGCTTGGATTAGGGGCTTTGCTATGAAAAATGGCATCACGGATAGCCTTACTGCAGAACTTTGGGGCCTCAGGGAGGGTTTGCGTTTAGCTAAGTCTTTACATTTGACTAATGTGGTGGTACAGATGGATGCGAGTGTGGTGGTGAATTTCCTTAACCAAGGTATTACCCCTACCATTTGAACTCGGTGTTGGTTCAGGAGGCACTGGATTTGGTGAAAGGAGATTGGTCAGTGAGATAATCCATGTTTATAGAGAGGGTAACCGATGTGCAGATTTTTTGGCAAATTTTGGACAAGTCATTCCGTATGGTTTGGAGATCTTGGTCGACCCACCCCAGGGTTTGCATGCCTTGCTTGAGCAGGATGCTAATGGTGTTGCTTCTCTTAGGACTTAGCTGACTTTGTCGGCATCTTTTGTACCCAAAAAAAGTTATATTATATACTCTATTTTATTATATTACAATTATCAATAAACTTATAGTAAAATAAAAGATAAACAATTATTTTTCTTTAAAAAAAGAAACTTGCACGTTGAATCAGGATGAGTCAGAAAATCGGATCGGATTCTGAATATCGAAAGTGAACCCGAACCCGACCCGGGCCCGAACCCGACATGAGCCCGAACCTGAAAATACCCGGAACCGAAAATACCCGAACCCGAAGTACCTGAACCCGCCCAATTGCCAGTGCTAACTTGCACAACCAGACCAAACCCGATTTTACCATAGAAAGTAAACGATCCAGACCCTTCCCATCAAGACCTGACAAACTCGTTACCCAAATGACCCGAGAAGTTAACCTAGATGACCCAAGAATATTATAAACTAAAATTATGTTTTATTCAATAAAATCCATATTGTTATAATTTTAACCATTCAAAATTATCATTTATTCTGTTGCCAAAAAAATTATCATTTATTTAATAAAATTTATATCTTTGTTATAATTTTACCTATGATTAAATTTGCTAAACTTCATTATAAGTCAAAGGAAATAATTGCATCTTACTTTCTTTTTATTTTTAAAAATTTTAAATTCTTGTTATACACTCCAATACATTAAACTACTAATACGCACACCAAAATAGGAAAAGGCCAATCACAATAATTAAATTTTGAATAAATTTTTAACTTAATTAGTTTGGAAAAATGATGAATAATTAATGATTAAATAACTTATTTTAACTTTTAAACTTGATAATAATACTTTTATTAGTATATATTATAATTGAAATGGGTCGATACCTACCAAAAAGTCTCCAATTTTTTTAAAATTAAAATGGTAAAAATAAATATTTATAAAAATATTGAATTTAATTAAATAACAATAGAGTTTTAAGTAGAATAACTGTAAAAGTTTATTACTAAAAAAACTGTAATATTCAAACAATGTCATTTAAGAAATATATTTTTAAAATTCTAATATATCTAAGTTTTTTAATTAAATTAATAAAATGATAAAAATAAAATAGGTATAAGGATATTAGATTTAATTAAATAAAAAAATATAGTTTTTAGTTGAGTAAAACTATAAAAGTATATTTAAAAAATTCTAATATATATAAGTTTTTTTAATTATAATAGTAAAATGGTAAAAAGTAAATAGTTATAAGAATATTAGATTTAATTAAATAAAAATAGGGTTTTTAGTTGAGTAAAACTATAAAAGTTTAAACAAAGAGATTTAAGAAATATATTTGAAAAATAAGGGTATAATGGGAGATTCAAAGTTTTACAAGAGGTCGTACGTTTTAATATGGTATAGATAGATATCCCTTTTAAACATTTTATCTTTCTACCACATTTTTATGAAACAAATATATAGGTGTTTTTTATGAAACGAATTATATGATTTTGATTCATTTATACTTAAATGACCATTAATTATTTGTAGTAATATTAAATTATTTATCAATTTAACTATATATAGAATAAGTTAATGTTTTTTAGTAATTCAAATTAATCAACTTTTTTTTAGCAACAAATTAATCAATTAGTCTAACTATATATATACTACATATTATTTTTGTAGCAACATGAAATTACTTAACAGTCCTTCCAACTTTTAATCTGGTGAGACCTTATTGCCCCGTTTTAGTAATTTTTTACAAACCATTAATTAACACTTAATTAAAAGAGTTATAAAACTAAACCATTAACTCGAAATAAAATCAACTTTTCAGATATTCATTGTTGTTATTCCATTTTTTGAGAACCGTTTTAGTTCATTGGGAATGATTCATAATAAAGTCTTCTAGAATTCATTTTTGAAATCTAATTACAGAACATGACGTTTCATTCCTTTAACTATTCAATACCCATCTATTCTCATCTTATCTTTAATATAGCAATTCTTTCTCTTGATTTTAATTAACATATTTTTTTAAAGAGAAACAAAATTTAAATTTACTGCTTTCACTGTTTTGTTGAAATACATTTTATTTAAGTTGGATTGTATGTGATTGGAGTTTGATTAATGTTATTGGACTATTTGCATTTTATGTTGAGTGAAGAATTGCAATACAATCGAAGTGAATTTTTTTATTTCCAAATTGGATAAAATGATAGAATTTGGCTTTTTTAAAGCCTAAGAATTGGAGTTAGCTTTCTTATGGTGTAGTAAGCAATTCTCCTTAATATGCTGACATCATAGCTAAATTTTAAGCTCTTCAATTTCCATTACAGATTTAGACATTACAAAAAAAAAATGCAAAGCCAAAAAAGAAAGACTTTCACCTTATGTGTTTATTTTACAGTTTTAAATATTTCAGTTTATTTAATTCTGTAACAATAGTTTTCGCTAAATCGTGCAGTATAATACTGAAAAAACAAATATTTAAAGCACATTTTGTATCAATTCAAAGCATTGAGTTGTGAGTTATGCTATATATAACTACATGTGTTTATCAATTTGGAATAAATAATGATAGCTTTAGCAATGTTTATTTTGCATTGTTAGAAAATGTCGAAATAAATTTAGAATAAAGAATGAATTTTCGCTTTGAAAAATACCAATGCTTTTTGTCCGTATTGCTGAACTTATTACCTTTAATATACTACTACTATTTAAGGTTAACCTGCTCCTTATTGCCAATATCAAACTACAACAGCTCATATGGAACCAACTTTTATTTTTAACAGAATCAAATTCATCCTAAGACTTCCTCTTTAAATTTTACGTACTGTAGAGCATAACTCACATCAATCAATTTATATTGCATTAAAAATTTGGTACTCAACTTTTCCTACTCCTTTACATTATCAAACGATTCCTACTCCTTAACAACACTAAACTACACCAAAATTAAGGCAATTCATATAAAAGCAACTTTTTAACAATTCAAATTTCAAAACGCTCGACGCGCCAGTGCGAGCTGCCCCTCTCGTATTTATTAAGAGTTTAACTAGAAGCATAGTGACACCTAAGTCTTTGCCTTAATTAGTAGGTATATGTCCCTTGAAGTTTATGTTGTCACGTTTAAACTGTACGTGGTTTCGTGCAATCTTATTTTAATGTATGAACTTTTTTCTATAGTAAACTTTAGTTATTTATATATAAAAAATTGTAAGAAAGTTTTTTTCCCACATAAGGGGTAGTGAAAGGAAAAATCTTGAACTCGATTTTTCATTCGAGTAAATTAATTCTAGCTTTTAATCATCTCATCTAAGATAAAAACTTATGAAACTTATTTGAAAATTTCGATTTTGATATAGAAATACCTCTAGATTACTTTTATAGGATATAAAAATATATTATATTGTATAAGTGTCTATTGTATATCAAAACCAAATTTCACCTTAATATGTATAGAATGTTCACCTCAAAACAAAATTTCTGACTTCGTCCTTGTTTTCAAAAATACTTTTTCCAGACTAAACTTTTTCAAATCGCAATAAAACTAGCCTAAATGTTTGGATTTATTCCCGTAATTCCTTTGCCCAAAATGTAAGAAAGTCTGCATCTTATCCACTGACGCTTTCTTTGACCTTTCGCACATGTCAGTTTTCCTTTTTCCCTTTTGCAAAAGTCAACTATTGGTTAACTGCAGTATCATAGCATCATTCTTTCCTCTATACTAAAATTCTTTTTGACTGATTTCAAGGATTTCAGAATCATCTTATTTGGAGTATCACAGCAAAAAAGATGGCAGAAGCTTTGGTCAGTTTTGTTCTGGAGGCAACATTACCCAAGGTGGTTTCTATTGCAACTGAACAGATCAATTTGGCTTGGGGTTTCAAGAAAGAGCTGGGAATGCTCTGTGATTTGCTTACTATGATTCAAGTTGTGCTGCAGGATGCCTATGGAAGGCAAGTGAGAGACAGGGATGTGCGGCTTTGGCTCAGAGATATTGCTTACGAGGCTGATGATGTGCTTGACGAGTTTGCTTATGAAATTCTGAGAAGGAAGGTGAAATATCAGAAGCAGCTGAAGAAACAAGTCTGCAACTTTCCCTTCTTCAAGCCTCTGACATTCTCTTTCAAACTTGCTGATAAGATTAGGAAGATAAATGATCCTTTAATTCAAATGAAATCTGATGCGGCTAGTTTTGGACTTAGAGTTGTAACCATAGATAGGGTTCCCCAAATTAGCCGAGAATATGAGACCGATTCCATCCTTGATTCAGAAGTTGTAGGAAGAAAAGATGATGTCTTAAAGATTGTGAACATGTTGATTAGCTTAAAGGGCCAACAACCTATTTCTGTTATTTCTATTGTGGGTATGGCTGGCATTGGAAAGACTACTGTGGCAAAACCAGTGTGCAAAGAAGTAGAAAAGAAAAACATGTTTGATATGATAATGTGGGTATGTGTATCTGATGATTTTAATGACCGGAAGATTTTAGGGGAAATGTTGGAGTCTATTGATAGAAGTGCAGGAGGATTGAGTAATGTTAATGCAATAATTCAAAACCTTAGAAAGGAGCTGAAAGGGCAAAGATTTCTTTTAATCCTTGATGATGTCTGGAATGAGGATCGTGAGAAATGGGCTAGATTGAAAAGTTGTTTAGCAAAGATTAATAATAGTGATAATGGTGTTGTTGTAACTACTCGGAGTCAAAATGTGGCATCCATAATGGAGACAATTTCACTTCATATGCATCACCTAAAAGGATTATCTGATGAAGAATGTTGGTCAATTATCAAGGAAAGAGCATTGGGTAAAAGAGGAGCATTGGTGAGTTCAGATTTGGAGGACATTGGAAGGGCAATTGCAAGAAGATGTGGTGGGGTGCCCCTTGTTGCGAGCATTCTTGGAGGATCAATGGGTTTTAATTTGGAAAAAAGTACATGGTTGTCAATTAAGAACAGTGATGCCTTGAAGTTAGAAAACAATAATGAAATCTTAACTACTTTGAAGTTGAGTTTTGATAAATTACCTTTCTGTTTGAAACAATGTTTTGCATATTGTTCAATTTTTCCAAAAGATCATGAGATTGACAGGGATCAACTAATTCGGCTTTGGATGGCTCAAGGGTTTCTTCAACCATCTAGAGAAAGTGGGCTATCTGAAGGAAGTATTGCAGTGATGGAGGATATAGGAAACAAGTACTTCAATGACTTACTTGCAAACTCCTTATTCCAAGATGCAGAAAGGGATGCATATGGCAATATTTCAACTTGCAAAATGCATGATTTAGTTCATGATCTTGCGATGTCTGTTTCGAAATCTGAAACACTGATTTTGAAAGATAATCATGTAGGTGATTTTTCCCGTGTTCGACATCTGAATGTCCTTAATGTCGGAGAAATTATGCCAGAAGTTTCAGGAGCTATTACTAAGAAATTGCACTCTTTGTTTCTGAAGTTTGATGGCTTCCACAACTTTCCAGGGGACTTTAAATGCTTACGCTCTCTTAGTTTCGAGGGTGCATGTATTGAAGAGTTGCCTGCTTCACTTGGAAGATTGAGGCATTTGAGGTACTTTGACATCTCCTGGAGCAACATCAGAGCACTACCTGAATCCATGACTAAACTTTATAATATGCAGACATTAAGATATATATGCTGCTATAGCCTTCAAAGTCCCCCTAAAGGAATGGGAGATTTAGTCAGCTTGAGGCACATTCTATTCAATGATCCAATGCTTATGCCTTTGGAGATTGGGCAGTTGACCTGTGTTAAGACGTTGCCATTGTTTTCGGTGGGTACAGAAAGGGGAAATCAGATTGAAGAACTGGGATGCTTAAGTCAATTGAGAGGAGAGTTAAAGATTTCCAATCTTGAGTATGTTAGAGACAAAAGAGAAGCCAAAGCAGCTAGACTCCATGAAAAGACAAAAATTTACAAGTTAGAATTTGTCTGGTGCTCTCAAGGAAGACTTAACAATGATGAGGATGTGTTGGAAGGTCTTGAGCCTCACTCGCATTTGAAAAGTTTAACTATTGCAGGTTATGCAGGAGAGAAGTTTCCATCATGGATATTGACAAAGGGAAATGATATTGGTGATTCAGTTTTGCTCAACAGTTTAGTTGATCTGAAATTAATAAATTGTAGGAAATGCAAACACATTCCAACCATTGGGCAACTGAGCAATCTCAAATTTCTTACCATAGATGGCATGGAGAATGTGAAGTACATTGGTACTGAATTTTATCTTAATAGCAGTATGTGTGATGGGCTGGAGGCTTTGGCATTGTTCCCAGCATTGAGGAAATTCACATTAAAGGAGATGAGTAGCTTAGACGAATGGGTGGGACAAGTTAAGGCAGCAACGGTGTTTCCTTGCCTCGAGGAGTTGATTATTTGGAGGTGTTCGAAGTTGCAAAGTGGTCCAATAATGAAGGAATTTTCATCTGTTCAGAAGCTTGATATTAGATGGTGTGAGCAATTGAGTTTCATAGAAGATGGTCTATCTGCATCAACATGTATCAAAGAATTATCCATATGGGAATGTTCAAGTTTAACTTCCATTCCCAACATACATATACTCTTCTCCCTCACAAAACTAGAAATTTCTGGATGTGGTGAATTAATAAGCCTACCATCTGGGCTGTGCTTATGCACTAATATACAAGTTTTGAGGATAAGCAACTGCCCCAGTTTGATCTCGATCCCAGAAGATCTCGGTAACTTGCATTCGCTCTGGTCCTTAGGAGTCACATTTTGTGTGAAATTGACAACCATTCCGGATAGTCTATGCCACCTAACACACTTAAAGGTGTTGAGAATTGGTGGTTTCTCGGAAGAACTTGAGGAATTCCCTGGTTTTGATTCCATCCAGCACCTCCATTCGTCCCTCGAAGATCTGCGATTATATCGGTGGGAAAAAAATGAAGGCTCTACCACATCAGCTTCAATACCTCACAGCCCTTAAATCATTGAACATAAGGGATTTCAATGAAGTGGAAGCTATGCCACAATGGTTGGGAAATCTCTCATCTCTTGAACAACTTGAATTCCGAAGATGCAAGAATCTGATGCATTTTCCGACTCTTAGGATTTAAATATGATTGTCCCGAGTTGAAGGAAACATGTGCATATTCAAAACATCATGATCATAGATAATGCATTAGTCCAGTATCGGGAAGATTGAAGTTTTGAATCCAAATTTCCCTCTAATTAATGGTGATAGCTCTACTTCTTCCGTTTCCTTCACTTTTGCTACTTATTTTTACCTTGTCATTTTGTAAACAAGTGATGTGGATGAGCAAGGCATATTATTTATGGATCGTATTGACAGTCAGAAGTCCGTTCGAAAGGGCGTGAAACAGTTTGGATTTTGGGCCTGAAGTTCCTGTAGGTGGGTCAACTTAAACAGGGCATAACTTTCAAACCGTAAGTCGGTTTGACTATTATAATACCTTTTCGGAAAGGGTTTCAATTCTATTACAGCGTGGTGAGAAGCTAAAGCAGTTCAACGTTTCATTTAGGGCCTAAAAAGCCCGTTACAGTTTTCTGTCGCGAGTTTTAGTTTTTATCGCTTTTGTTGTTTTGGCCGTTTGGACTGTTTTTGGGCTTTCTTTATTTTTATTTAATTTTCGTTATTTCCTGAGACTATTTAAAGGTTGTAAACCTAAATTTGAGGTTAATCAATTATTCGAATAATTTTATCAAATTTATCTTCTCTGAGTTTTCTCTAAGTTTATTGTGTGTTTCTGGTTTGAACACGTTCCGCTGCGTCCGATTGGCATTAGAGCAAGGATGACATCTGGTAGTGGTAGTGAAGCTGGTCTTCCCAAACCAGTGGATGATGTGCTGCGAGCATTGGAGCAGCGTTGGGATCAACGTTTTTAGGAACAAGACGCTAGACAGCGGCGTTTTGAGACTACTTTGGAAACGATTCTAGAGCGTTTTGATTCCTTGGGTATCGACGCCAATAATAGGCGAAACAACAGAGAGCCAAGGGTAGATGCAGCTCTTGGTGAACCTGCTAATCGTCAACGGCAGAGGGCTGAAGATCGCGTAGCAAATCG